>CM070480.1:7575449-7592949 GCA_036324585.1 Champsocephalus esox | reverse complement strand
TTTGACACCCCTGCCCTAAAAGCTCCTGTCTCTTTAGTCCCTCTGCATGTGGAACAGGAAGGGCGGCCAAATCTGAGGCAGTTGGAATCCCACATCTTCACTTCAAAACCCACATGTAGGCGCAAAACCACGTTTTTCAAGATATACTCCTTTTTGAAACAATAATGATAGGAGACGTTTCTGACGTAAGGTATTTGATCACGTCTCTCCTCGCAGTACGATGGCCCTGTGGAGCCAGAAGACCTCTTGCCTCACCCGGTTCCTGCGATGCCTGTAGGCCACCAGCATGCTGACGAAGATGAGGATCATGAAGCCCCCCTGCAGGGTGAGCACGGCGCCCCGCAGCAACCCCCCCTGCTGCACCCAGCAGGGGGTCCCGTCCCGGCAGCTGCTGCACCCCGGCCAGCAGGGCAGGCACACGGGCAGGTCGGGGTAACACACACCTTCAATGCTGCTGTTCATAGAGCCGCCATCTGTGCACACACACACACACACACACACACACACACACACACACACACACACACACACACGCACGGGACGACTCGGTTACATGTGACACCTCTCACTGCACACAGCAGAGTAGGGATGGGAAGGCAAAAGGCTGAAGTCCTAAACATGAACTGAAACCAGACAGTGGAAATATATCGGCTCCAAAAATTAAAAATAATGTCAAAGTCTAGTAACGCTCTTTGAAAATGTAGCAACAACTGTAATAAGTCAAGCAAATATTTAACTTCATTCCCCAAAGGAATGTCAGTTCTATGACTTTGCGAGGAAAAGAAAATGAAAAGACAGACACCAAAGTATAAAGTGACTTAATGCCGGTTACGTTATTTTATTTTCTGGGCAAAAAGGCTGAACAAGTCCTAAAAATAGCGGCGCAGGCAGACGGGCATGTCAGGTAACACACACCTTCATCCCTGCTGTTCACAGAGCCGCCATCTGCATCCACACACACACACACACACACACACACACACACACACACACACACGCGCGCGCGCACGCGCACGCACAGACGGGATGACTCGGTTACATGTGAAACCAACAGCTCCTAAACATTAGCTGAAACCAGACAGTGAAATATATTAATATATACATCACAAATATAAGTTAGAAATATATGAAAACAGGGATTAATCATCGTTAATGAAAGATGTGCAGAATATAGAACAGGTCAATAACTCTTCATGAAATGAAAGGAAAAGACTCAAGCGTCTATAAAACCCATATATTATATCTCTATAAAGGAAGTGGCGTGTGTGGAGTTTAAGAGGGGCAGAAATCCTCTCTCACCTGAGTCCTGAGGGATGGTCTCGGGGTCGTAGTATCCGTCTCGGCAGCGGCAGCAGTACTGACCCAGACGGAAGCCCTGTCCTGGAGTCGCGATGCACTGCAAGAAACAACGACAATAAGAACAACTGATGCCTCTCTGTAATGACTTTCACTATTTGATGTTTTAACAGATTGCATCGTGAAAAGTTGGATTTCAAGGCTTTTAATTCAACATAAAGCAGATCGAGGTGCTTCAAAAATACAGTGAAAGTATTTAAATGGTCTATCCGTATAGAAATGCTCACAGCCTGGTTTCAGACACTTCCTTTGTGCTTTGCTTTCGATAAGTTCTTATGTTCGAAGTTGAAAGTGCAGAAAAGACTCAGAATCACTCCCTTTTTTCTGAAGGAGAGCTTAGAGTATAATAAACCACATTCTGGTACGAACCCAAAACACAACCTAAAAATGAACATATGTCCCCCTTTAATAATAAGTGTCCTTTCTTTCATTGACTGTTTGAATGTCAATGTTTCAGATAGTTTGCTGTTGTTAAGCGCGGTCACCTGTACTTCCCCTCATCCAGACTTGTCTCTGTCGCAGACTGGTGGCCATGGAGAGTTTGTTTCTGTAGTTTCACAAAGACTTTACAGATGTTACATATTTGGCACTGGTTTTAAATCTGCAAAGGCCTCTAACTTCGTTGTGATGGCAGCATGTCTTTGCTGTGTCCCCATGGTAATACTGCTGATGTGTTTATTTATTATTTGTGGGGCAAATATTGAAATGAAGCTCAGCGCAAGTTCCTTCAGGAAGACGGGGTGTGATACTTTCACTCCCAGCTGCATATAACCAGCTCATCACAGGCGTTCTCTTTAACCTATCACATTTCACCTCATTCTCCAGCAGCCAATCAGCGAGCTGCAGCCACACTATAACATGGCTCTCCTCTCTCCTGCAGCAAAGTGGTTTCAGATGTTCATGCTCCTTATCATACAGTATGGCATGTGTGAATACATGATTGAAATATGTGTTGAAATAAACACCTGCAGTTCAAAATAAAAAGTGAATTTCCTAATATTTTTGTTGTGGAATCAATTCATTTCTTATTTAAAGGCAAAAACATGAAAAAGCTAGAAATACAACTATTGAAAACAATATATTTGGAGCAACTTAATTTATAAATGGTTGTCAACTTAAAAACGTGTGTTCACTATGAGGGTAATTGAGTCCATACAACTTAAGATTACTTTTAAATCATGCGGTAAAACAGGTTGGAGCAACTTAATCTTTTGAGTAATCAACTTCAAGACTTGTGTTTATAATACCAATTATTGAGTAAGTGGTAATTAAACACCTCTGATCGTAGAGGGAAAGCCTTCTCCCCTGACTCTAATAACTTTGTTGCTTTGAGACAATTTCATTAGAAGTTGTCTCAACTCAATAACCATCGATGCAAACTGTTGCGTTGATTTTCTTTGTTGAGTCAAAGCTTTTGTTTTAGAGTGTGTGAAGCGAGCGGCTGAAAGGGGTCAATTTACTCTGTCCCTCTCCGTCCTCTGATGTAAGCTGTGGTTAGTCACTCAGGATACACACACACACACGCACACGCACACGCACACGCACACACACGCACACGCACGCACACACACACACACACACGCACACGCACACACACATACTCTCACACGCACACACACACACACACACACTCTCACACACACACACACACACACACACACACACACACACTTGCATGCACTGTGTGTTAATCTAAATTAAAAGCTAGATGGATACATAATGCCTCTTCTGAGAGCATTATCCTTTTCTAGAGAAATCCTGGCACACACACACACACACACACACACACACGCGCGCACACACACACACACACACACACACACACACACACACACACACACACACACACACACACACACACACACACACACATCAGATGCCCAGAGACTTAATGGCACGGGCAGCAGAACATTAATGTGATATGGATTAAACGGAGCTTTAGCGGACATTAGTGGGGCTTCACAGATTCAGTTATATGTGAAGTTCAGATGAAAACCCCGGCGGACCTTTGGATGCTTCACCGCCTCATGTCTTCCTCATGTCTTCCTCATGTCTTCCTCATGTTTACATTCATATAGAGGAAACGTGTGACGCAGTAACGATAGGTTACTTACGTAACCCCAGCCCTCGAGTAACATGTAGTGAGATGTCTCACTATGGGATGCGCCTCATCGCGGAGCAAACAGAAGCATCAATCTCATTACGCCAATCCTGATTGGCCGGTGATCTTGACGTCAGCGTCAGGGGAAATCACCCCCTATAAGTAGCCTGCGCCACGACGCATGCGTCATTCAAAATAAGCACCTCTTCTCGCTTCACCACAGCAAGGAGGGCCGTCTGGTGAGACATCTCACTTCATGTTACTCTGAGGGCTGGGGTTACGTAAGTAACCTATAGTTCTCATTCATAACACTCCGTTCGATGTCTCACTATGGGATATTGTAGCTCCCGTATTGCCAGACGAGCTTATCATTCACATTTTGGGGGAATTTCCAAAATCGCAAAAGGTGCAATATTTGTTTAATACAAAAAATGTGTCCAAATAACATGTTAAAAAAAATCGATATTTTTCTTGCTGCAGGATTCTCCCGCCGTACAACTTGTATTCTAGACTTCAGAAAGAAGTATTTTTCTGGTACCAGTACTCAAAACGTATTATAATTGAACATATTTTTCAATAAATCAACAATGATGATGTAGAAGTTTAAGAAAATGTTCCTGCACTTGGTATTATGTTTTGTGATATTGCATAGATTCTCAAAAGCACTATTGGTTTGTAGTTTAAAGATGAAAATATATATGTAACTCTGCCAACAATATATTTTGTATTTACTTAATTATTTACCTAAAAACTCCTTCAAGTAATTGTTTAACTAATACAGACAAATGTTAGTTATTTTAGCTCAGATCGCACACAAGTCAAATAAATACAGATTCCACCGCTCACAGAAATAGACTTAATAATATATATATGTTGCATCCTATTGGATATATATCAAATTCAATTCAATATGTATTCCAAATGATTCAGCCCTACCATAGGACAATAAGCATCAAGAAACACTCCGCTTTGGATGATTACATTGTTGTAACATATCGATATATATTTAAGTCCAAATAATTACAATTAGATTATTTTAGTGCATGATAATGTTAACATGTGTCTTAGCTTAAGTGTCCTGAAGAAACTAAACAAAGGATTGTTGTTGAAGGCATTTTAAACAATGTCTGGAGGGCCAATCTATACTTAGTACTGATATCTGCTTTTGCTCCAACTAATATAAAGATATATAAATAGTCCCTCGATTAACGAGGCTGTTGTGAAATTACAGGCTGTTTTTAACATTATTCAGACTCAGCTCTTAAATGTGGATCAAACCAAGGTACTGCTCTTTTCTAAAGCTAACAATACACCGGAGACTGCTTTGGATATTGTAACTACGCAAGGAATACAACTTGTTACAACCTGTTACAAATACCTGGGTATCTGGCTTGATGATTGTCTCACTTTTAAACTTCATGTCACTAACCTGCTTAGAAAGCTGAGGGTGAGGCTAGGGTTCTTCTGCAGGAACAAGTCCTGTCTCTCGCTGGAGGCCAGGAGAAGGCTCTGTGACCTTTGACCTGTGCTGGACTATGGGGATCTGGTCTATATGAATGCACCTGCCCATTGCCTGAGCAAGTTAGATGCTGCGTATCACAGCGCTCTGAGATGTGTGACAAACTGTAAAGCATTAACCCATCACTGTACTCTGTATGCCAAGGCGGTTTTGCCATCACTTTACGTCCACACAGCAGCTTTAGAAGAATCTTCCAACGCTTCTCTGCCCGTTGACTTTGAATGGGGATGACGTCACTTTGCCTCGCTTTTCGCCGAACTGCATTGTGGGGGAGCGAAGCGAAGATTTCCAGGATCTCCAGGATTAAAAAGTTGAGCAATGTTCAACTTTTGAAGCTGAGCTGGAAGCGTCAGCCAATCAAACACGTTTATGCAAATCTGACAGTAGAAGCGCTAGCCAATCAAACCGCGTGTAAGCAGGGAGAGCCAGACCGCAGTTCATTTCCTCATATTCCAAACGAGAAATTACGGTAGCAAATCACCCGGTTCTTTACGACCAGAACTATTAACGGGATACAAACCGGAGGAACCAGCATGGAGGGAGGTGGCAGAGACAGTGGGTGGAACTGGTAGGTTTTCGCCTGTTTGGGGAGTTTATATATATATATATATTGCTCGCATAAAATCCCCGGGCTTTTTTGCTTTGTATGTCGGGGGCGGGAGATTCATGTGATTGGTTGTTGGTCGCATTGCTCGCAAAAAATCCCCAAACTGTCAGACACGCCCAGCTCCAAGATTTTCAAGATTTTTGAAAAGCTGCTGTGTGGACATACCGTTACTGTACGGAGGCTCAGTCACTGGTACTTTTTCATTCACAAAGCCATGTTGGATAAACTACCATCTTATATCTGCTCCCTGATCTCTCTGCGAATTGAAAGTACTTATTGCCTGAGATCGCATGCTGTGGTTTTATTAATGTACCAAGTGCTAGGACTGTCTCAGGGAAGAAAGCGTTTAGACGTGCAGCTCCACTAACTTGGAACAGTCTGCAAACAGAATGGAAAATTACCAAGCTAGTACCACGACATGTTTTTAAAGCTCGGTTGGATGCTCCTCACTCAGATGCTGTTGGTACCTGGACATGTGGTTAAATATGTAAATTGTAATCCCTGTACATTTTGCTGTATGATGTCCTTTTGTTGTTCTGTTGTTTATGTCTTCGTGTGGAACCGACTGCTGCAGGTCTCCCTTGAAGAAGAGATTTCACCTGGATAAATAAAGGTTTTGAATTGAATTGAGATGTGGCCATTAAGACACTTTCCGGATTAACTGAATACATTAAGCTTCAGGTTATTTAAAACTGTAACCTATCTCCTGGTTTTGCTCACTTTGACCTTCTTTCTTAACTTGGACATTTGTACACTGCAATCCATTGTTTGTACATTAATCATTTTAAGTAATTATGTGGACAGATCTAAGCCACAACTCCACTAAATGACGTCTAGCTTTACAAATGTGCTGTTGCCTTACTGACACGAGACAACCAGGACGGCTTGGTGACCCAGTACGACGGGACAGAGGCTGCCATGTGGAGAGGGAGTTTAAAATATACCCTTTTCTTGTGTACGAGAGCTCTGTGAGTGCACAAAGGGGAAGTATGTCAGCGGGACGGATTATCACCGTAATCCATCAGATCATCCTGCAGCCGCCTTTAAATAGACGGCTGAGATGAGAGCAGGGAAAAGGGAGAGCATGAGGTAAAGGGGGATCTATCTTTCTATCTATCTATCCATCTATCTATCCATCTATCTATATATCCATCCATCTATCTATCTATCTATCTATCTTTCTATCCATCCATATATCTATCTATCTATCTATATATATCCATCCATCTATCTATCTATCTATCTATCTATCTATCCATCCATCCATCTATCTATCTATCTATCTATCTATCTATCTATCTATCTATCTATCTATCTATCTATCTATCTATCTATCTATCTATCTATCCATCCATCCATCCATCTATCTATCTATCTATCTATCTATCTATCTATCTATCTACTATCTATCTATCTATCTATCTATCTATCTATCTATCTATCTATCTATCTATCTATCTATCTATATATCCATCCATCTATCTATCTATCTATCTATCTATCTATCTATCTATCCATCTATCTATCTATCATCTATCTATCCATCCATCCATCCATCTATCCATCTATCTATATCATACATACATACATACATACATACATACCTAAAAGTCTTTCTTAAAACAACTACCCCAGATTGTTAAAAAATCTATTCAAGAGAGTGTATTTTCTGTAGATACTATAACGCACCATCGATAATAACCTTCATCCCTGATGTGTTTTGGATTAGATTCAGTCTGTTTGTTTGTTAGATTACAGCCTGGAGGAACTCAAAGCAACAGCTGATCCCACCACACATCCTCAGTGACGCGTCTCTGCAGAAACACTCAGGGTTCAGGTAAGGTTAAATCCTACAACATATAAGTGTTAATTAAGTCCTTTAGACATCATATAATAGTGTCTCCACTATGACTTGGGCTGTGACGCCACACACCTCTGATTGGTTGATTGTTTTGGACTGTCTTTAAATCAGGGGTGTCAAACTCAAGGCCCGGGGGCCCAAATCCGGCCCGCAACTTCATTTTATGTGGCCCCGCAAGAGCTTGCAAAGAATATAATACATTTATTATACGGTTACAGAGGCACATTGCCCATAAACTACATGTCCCACAATGCATCTCGTTTTGTGACACACTGAAGAGACTTGCAATTATTTGCCCTGGACTTCTGCTTTCAGACGTAGTTAGTTACTAAGTTATTATCCTATCCGATAATAATCCAATTCAGAGGCAATAATGTAATATAATACATTCTTTTATATATATATTATATATTTATATAGTTACAACCGGCCCTTTGAGTGCAACCTTTATGCAAATGTCCCTGCGATGAAATTGAGTTTGACAGCCCTGCTTTAAATCATCCAATTAGCAACATTTTCCTTTCCAGCTGCAAACTGCTGCTTTCAAATTCAGTAAAAGTATCTAAGGAAAGTTAAAGTTTTCAATCTTTTTAACTTTAAAATGTACACGACCAAAATCACAGGACGTACAAATATCATTTTTGTTTCCATTGAATCCTGTGTAGAGATATGAACTAACTGGTTATTGTTGAGGTATTTCACTCAATACGTCTAAACTTTGAGCTGCTTGTGGCACTGCAAGAGAAGTCAGGGAATCATCCAAATGCTTCTGATTGATCTTCTGGGTTCCTTTAACATGTGGCCTGAAGTTCATAGCAATCGAGTTAATAGTTGTTTAGATATGTCAGTCTTGAATGGAAGAACATTGCCATCCCTCTAGCCCCTGTCAAAGTAAATCTGTCAATAAAGTGTTATTGCTGTTGCTTTGACATTTGCACAACAACAACAACAACAACTTGAATCTTGGAAAGTTGCCCAACATCTCATCAAACTTCATTGAAATCTGTTGAATAGTGAATGAGATCTCCTGCTAACAAACAAACAAGTAACAAAGCAGCAATGCGTCCGTTGTCATTGGGCCCTTTGATGCTAAATAGACTAAAACAAAAGTAGAGAGAAGTGCACTTCAAAGACACCACGCTGCTCTCATTAGAATCCATTCAAAAGCACGATCCTAAAAAGGCTCCGTGTGGACGGAGGCACTTCGTGTTTCCAGAGACATCTTAGGAAAGAGAAGTCAATTTCCTGCCTCTTTAGGATTCATCTGGTCTCAAGAAGGAGAAGAAAGGCTTTGATACTAATAAGTCTCGAACTGACAAACTCTTTTGTAGATCTAGTAAGCACTTTGAATTGCCTTACATGTGCTATATAAATAAACTTGCCTTGCCAGAGCATTACAATATGTCAACCTTTTAAGACAATCAACTTCTCTTAGCGAACTGATTTCCTTAATCCTAAACATGTGTGTTAGCTGTGTCCAACCCATTTGGCAAAACAGCAAGCGTATATCGTACCATTGGCGCTTTGTAAAATGCTATACTAATGCTATATGTGACCTACAGAGCATCCTTGGTTTCTCTCTGGTTCATTACCTCCATGGTGGTGCGGTTGCACTGGTGAGAGTCAGAGAACCATCCGTCTCCTTCTGAACACTGATCCAGATCCAGGTCCTGGATGTTGACGTCCACCCGGATCACACCTCTGACACACACACACACACACACACACACACACCTACACACACACACCCACACACCACACACCACACACACCACACACACACACACACACACACAGGCCACATGTGCGTTAGAGCACAGAAACATGAGTGGTCCCAGGTATCTTCTCATTGGAAATATCCATATGTTTCTCCTTTATCTGCAGAAACCGGCATGGCATTTAAGTGGATTTCAGTGTGTGTGTGTGTGTGTGTGTGTGTGTGTGTGTGTGTGTGTGTGTGTGTTTTTCTGAGTGTGCTGTGTGTGTGTGTGTGTGTGTGTGTGTGTGTGTGTGTGTGTGTGTGTGTGTGTGTGTCTCACCTGAACTCTGGGGTCAGGTCTGGCTTGAGTCCGTAGAATGCTGTGGACAATGTGAGCATCCAATCAGAAACAAACAGTCCGTCCTCACAGTCGAGGAAGGGGGCGTCGGCCCACCGTACCCCGCTGTGATTGGTCACGTAGCTGTCGCCCTGTCTCCACTTGGGCGTGTCCAAAGTGCTCAGGTCGTTCAGCAGCACTCTCTTCGACAGAGACATTGGTTGGCTGGCAGAGATGACGAAAGTGCACACATCCTTTACTCGAGTAGAAGTACAGATACTCGTGTTTAAAAATACTCTGGTGAAAGTAGAAGTACTGACTAAACTTCTTTACTCAAGTCAAAGTAAAGAGGCTTTGAAGTGTACTTCAGTAAAAAGTACCCATAACTAGCAGCTGCTTTAAAGAGTACCTGACCTCCCTTTATATTAACAGAACAATAATGTCATTGTTAGCTAATGAATGTTTCCATGGTGACCAACGGCAACATGACAACGTTTCCATTGGTCCCTCTTCTTTAGAGAAGACCAGGAAGTGATGGATACACGGATCGTGTTCCAACCAATAGGCACGCAATGACTCTAAAGAATAATGATCACGCACCAAACACACATTCAGACTAAAGGAACCAGCTGTTTGGAAAATGAGAGAAGTAGAAAGTACAGGTATTTGAGTTCAACATGTAAGAAGTAGAAAGTACAGGTATTTGAGTTCAACATGTAAGAAGTAGAAAGTACAGGTATTTGAGTTCAACATGTAAGAAGTAGAAAGTACAGGTATTTGGGTTCAACATGTAAGAAGTAGAAAGTACAGGTATTTGAGTTCAACATGTAAGAAGTAGAAAGTACAGGTATTTGAATTCAACATGTAAGAAGTAGAAAGTACAGGTATTTGAGTTCAACATGAGAGAAGTAGAAAGTACAGGTATGTGTGTTCAACATGTAAGAAGTAGAAAGTACAGGTATTTGTGTTCAACATGAGAGAAGTAGAAAGTACAGGTATTTGTGTTCAACATGAGAGAAGTAGAAAGTACAGGTATTTGTGTTCAACATGTGAGAAGTAGAAAGTACAGGTATTTGAGTTCAACATGTAAGAAGTAGAAAGTACAGGTATTTGTGTTCAACATGTGAGAAGTAGAAAGTACAGGTATTTGAGTTCAACATGTAAGAAGTAGAAAGTACAGGTATTTGTGTTCAACATGTAAGAAGTAGAAAGTACAGGTATTTGTGTTCAACATGTGAGAAGTAGAAAGTACAGGTATTTGAGTTCAACATGTAAGAAGTAGAAAGTACAGGTATTTGAGTTCAACATGTAAGAAGTAGAAAGTATAGGTATTTGAGTTCAACAAGTAAGAAGTAGAAAGTACAGGTATTTGAGTTCAACATGTAAGAAGTAGAAAGTACAGGTATTTGTGTTCAACATGTGAGAAGTAGAAAGTACAGGTATTTGAGTTCAACATGTGAGAAGTAGAAAGTACAGGTATTTGTGTTCAACATGTGAGAAGTAGAAAGTACAGGTATTTGTGTTCAACATGTGAGAAGTAGAAAGTACAGGTATTTGTGTTCAACATGTGAGAAGTAGAAAGTACAGGTATTTGAGTTCAACATGTAAGAAGTAGAAAGTACAGGTATTTGTGTTCAACATGTGAGAAGTAGAAAGTACAGGTATTTGTGTTCAACATGTGAGAAGTAGAAAGTACAGGTATTTGAGTTCAACATGTAAGAAGTAGAAAGTACAGGTATTTGAGTTCAACATGTAAGAAGTAGAAAGTATAGGTATTTGAGTTCAACAAGTAAGAAGTAGAAAGTACAGGTATTTGAGTTCAACATGTAAGAAGTAGAAAGTACAGGTATTTGTGTTCAACATGTGAGAAGTAGAAAGTACAGGTATTTGAGTTCAACATGTGAGAAGTAGAAAGTACAGGTATTTGTGTTCAACATGTGAGAAGTAGAAAGTACAGGTATTTGTGTTCAACATGTGAGAAGTAGAAAGTACAGGTATTTGTGTTCAACATGTGAGAAGTAGAAAGTACAGGTATTTGTGTTCAACATGTAAGAAGTAGAAAGTACAGGTATTTGAGTTCAACATGTGAGAAGTAGAAAGTACAGGTATTTGTGTTCAAAATGTAAGAAGTCAAAGTCAAAAGCTGTCTGAAAAATAAGTAGTGGAGTAAAGTAATGAAAAATGTACTTCGTACAGTAACAAAGTATTTGAACTCCACTTCTTCTCACCTCTGTTGGCTGGGCTCCGGGAACTTGAAGTTTCTGAACCAGCTGTCGTCGGGGGCCGGTGCCGGGGGGTGCAGCTTCTCCCAGGCTCTGGACAGATCCTGCAGGATGATGGTCTGCACCTTGGCGTTGGGGTTTCGGGAGGCGCAGAGCACCAGCTGGGGCTCGGGGGACGTGGGGTCGGCGTCAAAAGTGAGCAGGGACCTCCGGATTAACATGTCGGCCTCCAGGAGGGCGCGGACCATAGCGTGGTACCACTCCATGTCCTCCTACGATACAACACGATAACATACAAGTACAATGTTGAAGTTCATTTAATAGAGCACTTTACATCACATATTACACATATCAGACATGTAACAGTGAATACAACAAATTAGGGTGAAGTGTCTCGCCCAAGGACACAAAGTTATGTGTACTTTTTACTTAAGTATATTTCGAAGCCCATACTTCTTTACTTTTACTTGAGTGAAGAAGTTTAGTCAGTACTTCTACTTTTACCAGAGTATTTTTATACACAAGTATCTGTACTTCTACTCGAGTAAAGGATCGTCTCTGACCTGTACTGTGCTCTCCCGCAGGTCGCTCGCCTGGAAGATCATGTTGAGGAAGTTAGCCGTGTTAGCGAGTGCGCCCAGAGCCGGTCTCAGGGGGCCGCTGAAGCTGGGGGGCAGCGAGGGGGCGTTTTGTCCCGAGAGACTGAACGCTCGTGAGCAACGAGAAACCTCCAGAGCCGAGGAGTCTCCGGAGTACAGGAAGCTCTCCGCAGGGGTCCAATCATCTTCCTGCACGGTGGGGGGGTCGGAGGGCGTCACGAACCCAGAAGGACCAGAGGGTCCGGAGGTGGAGACGTCTGAGGGTCAGAGTTCAACACTTAAAAGGGCTTTAAAGTGAAAGAACTGAAACGTTGGCTTGAATTAAATGTATTATGTCAACAGATTTCACGTAACTGTATCATTTTAGTTGAAAGCAATAATATTTAGTTTGAATACATTTTTTTAGGTTCAACTTAATATTATTGCTTTCTAACTAACCTGATACAGTTACGTGAAATCTGTAGATATAATACATTAAATAAAGCCAACGTTTCAGGTTTTTTGTGTTGAGAGATGGATAGAAATATTGTAATTGTTTTGTCACAGCAGCATTTTGAAAGTCAATGTCATAATTACAAAATGTCTTTAAGATAAATAAACATTACACATTTTAAATTTAAAACGAAATATTCTCAGTAGAAAATGCATATATTCAGAAGGGTATCCAAATACTATAATACTCAATATATCAATCTACTAAAGGGACAGCTATATAATTAAAACAATTGTCGCAAACAGTTACAGATATGCAATGAAAACCTAAGTCACGGCAGGCTCCTCCCACAATGCTAAATAAATATGTACAAGACATAAAACAGTTAAAAAACAATAAAAATAGTGCAAGAAGAAACAGAGTAGAAATAAATGAGTACAAGACTGTTGTGTAAGTAAAACAGAATAAGATGAAGATGAATGTAAAATCAAATACTGCTTATTGTAATAACAGATATACATACATGGTCCCGTGCTGTTGTCTGCCTCCACTGTGACTCCTGGAGAGGAGTCGGGAGTCTCCTGCGCTTTGAGGAGGGAGGAGAGCAGAAGAAGAAAAGGAAGCCAAACAGGAGCCATACTGAATTCACTCTGAAGAAGAAGAGGAAGAGGAAGAGGAAGAAGAGGGTCACACGTCTAGACCAAGCTCTCTCTTTGGCTGCCTTCTTGGCTCCTTTTCTTCAGTGGTGTGAAGTAAGTACATAAACGTACCGTAAGTTCTTCTCCTCCGCTCCAGTTCAGAGATAAATGGTGTACTTTGTTGGTGAACACTTTGTTCGTGTTCACCAACACGGAAAAAACGCGAAATTCGTGTTGGTGAACACGAATCAATAGATTAATTTAATTTCGTGACTATAACACGAAATGCCGTGAGACTGTGTTGAATCTGCACATTGACTACTTCTACTGACATGTCGCTACTTTCACTATATTTAGATGATTATACTTTTCTACTTTTACTTGAGTAACATTTTGAATGCAGGACTTTTACTTTAACAGAGTATTCCTACACTCTGGTACTTCTACTTTTGCTTGAGTACAAGATCTGAGTACTTTTACTGTACAAGATCTGAGTACTTCTACTTTTACTCAAGTACAAGATCTGAGTACTTCTACTTTTACTTAAGATCTGAGTACTTCTCCCACCTCTGCTTTGTCTTAGTTTGGAGAAATAAAGAAGTCACATGTTGGCGGATGTTTGGACTCTCTCCACCTTCTCACCAGCGGCGCGGCAGCGGCAGGTCTGCGGCGCGCACACGCGGAGCACACAGCCCCATCTGTGCCGCGCACGGACACACGCGAGCTCGCACGAAGAGATGTTTAAAGCTGCTTTTCCTCGGCGGCGTCTCTGCTTCTGACGGGGGGAGGAGGCGGGGGACCGGGAGAGATCCCCGCATCTTCCGCTGTCCGTGCGGTGAAATCTACCGCGTGCGGTGCCGCTCCGTCTCCGTGCGCCAAATATATCCAAAGCAAATGCAGCGTGTGCAAGGAGGCGGAGGCGGGGAGGAAGAGGGAAGAGCCTCAAAGTTATGGGACCTCGGGTTTTGGGGGGAGGAGGGGAGAGAGTGTCGTAAGATCGCGGGAGGAAGAGAGAAGAGAGAAAGTGTCCTTCCCTCTTCTTCTTCTCCTGTCTGCCGCTTCTGCTATCTGTTGCTCCAAAGAGCCTCAAGCCCATCTGACGGAGGCTTCTGATGCTCGTCCATCCTCCCTCTCTCACACTCTGTCTCTCTCTCTCTCTCTCTCTCTCTCTCTCTCTCTCTCTCTCTCTCTCTCTCTCTCTCTCTCTCTCTCTCTCTCTCTCTCTCTCTCTCTCTCTCTCTCTCTCTCACTCTTTCTCACCCCTCACTCTCTCTCGCACTCTCTCTCACCCCTCACTCTCTCTCTCTATCTCACACTCTCTCACTCTCACTCTCACACACTCTCTCACCCCTCACTCTCTCTCTCTCACTCTCTCTCTCACCCCTCTCTCTCTCCCCCCTCTCTCTCACATCCTCCCCTCCCCTTAATTCACCCTGCGCCTCCCTCCTTTATTTATATCGACAGGGACGCTCACCAGTGCTGAAAGGTGATGAGAGTGGTACATCTGGTGTGTGTGTGTGTGTGTGTGTGTGTGTGTGTGTGTGTGGTGTGTGTGTGTGTGTACAAGGTGAGGGTTAAGCTCTGCTGCATTTGAACGTCCATCAAGAAGAATCTCCTATACTGGATGGATTAACCCTTCATATGGGAGAGTCTTTTATCACACACACACACACACACACACACACACACACACACACACACACACACACACACACACACACACACACACACACACACAGACACACAGACAGACAGACAGACAGACAGACAGACAGACAGACAGACAGACAGACACAGACAGACAGACGCACACGCACGCACACACACACACACACACACACACACACACACACTGGAGGATATCATAGATGCAACAACACATTTTCATTTGATTATCGTTGTCGGTGTTCTCATTCATAACACTCCGTTCGATGTCTCACTATGGGATGCGCCTCATCGCGGAGCAAACAGAAGCATCAATCTCATTACGCCAATCCTGATTGGCCGGTGATTCTTGACGTCAACGTCAGGGGAAATCACCCCCTATAAGTAGCCTGCGCCACGACGCATGCGTCATTCAAACACCTCTTCTCGCTTCAGAGCACATCTCGAACGGTAGCCGGGCTAGCTTAACAGTCCACAGACTGAACCCAACTAATTTTCGGTCGACGGGCGTTAGCCGGCTACCCGATTCTCTCACAGAAGAATATTATAGTCAACCTCGCCGTTCTTCCTCTGGAGTAAGGTAAGGTTTTGACTTCAAGTTAGCAACACACCAGTTGCTAACTTGTGTTTTTTCCCTCACTACCGACACCACGGTAGCAAGGACACTTTTTTCTTCTCTCTTCCACGGAGGAGAAAAGGATTACAGTAATATTACCATACCAGGTAATATCCTTGAGAAAAAAAGACCCACGCTGTCCTTTTTCCCCCGGATTAAAGACAGATCGGTAAACATTTTTTTCTCGAACGTACCTGTCACGAGCGGACCCTCTCCACGCCTCACGGCGAACGAGATGGATGCCTCTCCCCCTCACACCAGAGGAGTCAGGATCTCGGAGGCTCGGCGCTGCGGTTGCGGGTTGAAAGTGTCAGGCACAGACTCACACCAGATCTGTTCGTCCTGCCTCGGGCTGGAACACGCCCAGGAGGCCATCGACAACCCCGGCTCGTGCGGACATTGTGCCCGCCTCACCGTGAAGAGCCTCCACCGAAGGTTAGCGCAACAAGTTAACCTGTCGGGACGGGACCCCCTCATGTCCACTGATCCGCCGACCGGCAATCAAGACACGAGGACGTCTGCCGCAGAGATGGAGCCCCTCACTGCGGTCTGGGGCTCACCGACAGCGGCACCCGCAGAACCGGAATCCCGCGCCATATCGGGCCGAGATCCGGTGGCGGCAAAGAACGCGGGAACGGGGCCCCACGCTATACCAAGCTGGGGCTCCCGACTGGACCTCACCACGGTTTCACCCGCGGAAGATGTCCTGGAGTTAGATTGCATGGAGGACGAAGAGTACGCCTCTGAGTTCCTCCTGTCTGACTCGGATGAGCAGGAAGACGACATCTTCATGTCATCGACTCAGGCTGCAAAGCCGGGAGCGATGGCTGCTCCCCCGGGCGACAGCACACCAGCTTCGCCCTGTCTCAGTATGGACCTACAAGCCGTGTGTCAGCGCGCTGCGGCCAAACTAGACATCCCATGGCCCGAAGTGGCCAAGGAGACCTCCAGGTCCCGTTACGAGGGAAAACTTTTTTCCCAAACAACGAGGGCAAAGAGGCAACTCCTCCCGGTCTTCCCGGAGATGTTGGATGAGGTGTCGGTCTCGTGGAGAGACCGGCCCTTTAGCAACAAGGCCCCAATCCAGGGTGCCTCCTCCCTAGACTGTGACGGTATGGAGAGGCTCGGCCTGCTCCACATACCACCTATGGAACCGCTGGTGGCAGCCCACCTCCTACCGAGGATGGGCCAGCCGCCAAGCAGGAACCCCACGCTGCCAGCAAAAACAGACCGATTCCAGTCTACCATGACGGAATTTCCTCGATGCTAACCGCATACCAAGCGGAGCTCTGTGAGGATATGTCGAGCAATCCTGGACCGGCCACTCTGGACGAGATAGCCGCGGTCACAGACATTTGTCTCCGTGTCCAACGCTGCGCCGTCCAGGCCACGGGCAAAGTAATGGGGGATGACGGGCCTGACCCGTGAGTGGTACAATCTGAATACAGTGGGACTCCCTCAGAAGGTGATAAACACGATTCAGAGTGCGAGAGCTTCCTCCACCAGGTCTCTTTACGACTGTAAGTGGAGGGTGTTTGAGGAGTGGTGCCTTCAAGAAGGGCACATCTCTTTTCAATGTCCTGTCGGGGTGATTTTATAATTTCTACAGGACTTGATCGATAAACACAGAGCTTTTTCCACGATCAAGGTGTACCTGGCTGCTATTGCTGCATGCCATGTGGGCTTTGAGGGTAAGACGGCTAGCCAACATCCTTTGGTCTGCCGTTTTATGAAGGGAGCGCGCAGGCTCCTCCCTGTCTCCAGGTCGCTGGTGCCCTTATGGGACCTGGCAGTGGTCTTAAATGGGCTCAAAATGACCCCATTTGAACCCCTGGAGGGAGCTGACA
>CM070480.1:7455449-7570449 GCA_036324585.1 Champsocephalus esox | reverse complement strand
GCAATCAATTGACAGAAAAGCTATTTTCTATTCCTTAAACATCGACCTACTGGATACTCGTGTATCCACTGTGACAATATCAAGCGCTCCTGCACATCATTAGGAAGTCGCAGTAACTTTGGGGATCTTAAGAGCATTGTGAGAGAGCAGGCCATATCGATTTATTTTTAAAATACACAGATAAGAACGATCCCGCCCGGGAGGCAAAACTCAACCAGCTAAAAGTAGAGGGCAGTTATGTTGGACATCTTGTGATATTCCTGTCGTCTTTCTCCACTTGTATTAGATTTAATAGAGAAGACTGGAGCTGAGACGAGGTGTGAGGACATTGCGGCTGAGAGATTGACAGTCCTCTGACGCAGGAGTTAATGAACGTGTTCTTAACTCATTCAGAGATCTGGGCGGAAGCCAGAGGAAACTACTCGCCCCACGCTTCATTACAGGTGAGCACTGACACCTCTGCACTCACGGGGTGTCCCTGTGACATGCATTGAGTATATGAGTACAAGTACGAGTATAATCATGAACCCAAGTAGAAAAGACTGTTATATATGTTACCATTAGAATATGTCTCTGTCTCTCAGGGTTGAGGTGGAGGTCATTTATCGCATGCATCCGTCAATGTTCACTTGTTTCGTATCATTAGACACGGCGAGACACACGTGGAAAGACTTGTGTGCATAAGCTGCTTAGTGTTACTGCTTACTGAAGGCACAAAGAGACCATAGAGATACAACATGACCACTGAGAGACACACAACAAGTACCAACAAGGAGACACACAACTACAAAGAGGTGCAAAATGACCCGGAAACAGATACAATACAAACAACACAACCAAGACAAGATGCAAAACAAAGACACGTACAAACTACCGAAAGGGGACAGGGTGTGGCTGAAAGGAGAAGCTACAAGAGACACAACACTGTCAATAAGAGTCCAACCAGAAGAAGAGATGCAACATGTCTCTAAAGATTTGATTTTTGAATCTCATGTTCTTCTGAGTTCATATCTTTGCCCTCGGGGGTTGTCTCATATTCCCGCCATGATTGCACAAGCAGGTTGAATGTGTTTTGGGTAGACATGTTTCTACTGTACTTACCAGACTCATTTACTTCAATCATTTAATGTTCAAAGAGACAATAATCCAGTCTGCATTATAGATTTCCCCTGAAACGGTTTGCTGTTTGCAAATATGTCGTTTATAAAAGTGATTTCCAGCGGGACGGAGAGTCGTAAATAACCCAAACCGAAAAGATGCAAGGATCAAAGAAAGTCTTGCAGATACTAAGAGAAATGTTAACCTGCAGGTCAGACGCAAATACTCTCTGGATTAAAAACATGAATAAGCAATACTTAAGGTTGTTATCCCCATCCCAGAGCAACCCTGACGACCTCGCTATGACCTCATCAGGAAGTGCTTCAGATGCAGCATGGCCGCACCATTTCCATCAAAACCACAACCTTGATTTCACCAAATTCCCTTTATTGCATCTTTTAATTCCATGTATATGAATACTGTTGCATTCGGGAAAAATAATCCACTATTTGAATAATAGATAGCATATGAAAGATCCTAAACACCTAATTTTTGAAGAATATATTGCAGATAGTTCCAGAAGAAAGTGCAGCCCGAACTCGTAATGGATTTCTAGTTAAATGACGAACTTGTTATTAAGATTGAAGCTTCAAATTCACTATATTCCATCTTTGAATTGCTTTTATATACATAATATTGCATCTAAGAAAGAAAAAGAGACATTTGTTTACAAAATAAATTGATATATAAATAAATTGCATATTTACAAAAGTCCCCAAACGCCCCTTTAATGAAAAATAGAAGAATATATTGCAGATAGTTCCAGAAAACGTGGCAGAAACGCGACAGGAAGTTGTGGATGAATATTCTAGAAATCCTGCAAGAATAAAACATTATTTTTCATTTTATTGTACATGAATCAGCTGCACGTGTGTGTCTGAATCAGGTATTAAAACACCCACAGATGTAACTGATAGTTCCCATCATCTGCGCTCATAGGTTTTAAGCCCCATGCAAAACAACCCTGATGACGTCACTATGACATCATCAGGGAAGTGCCCCGATATGCAGCAGCAACCGACTGCTCAAATTAAAGTAAAAACAATCCCCATATTTCTTCTCTTGCATCTTTGAATTGCATGTATATAGATAATGTTGCATTTCAGATAAAAAGGAGACATTGGTTTGGCTAAATAATAAAAAATCAAACAATAAAAACAGAACAGAAAATTGCATATAAAAGTCCCCAAACCCCCCTTTATTGAAACATAGGAGAACACATTGCAGATAGTTCAGAATAACCCAGATGTGCACCGCTGAAACAGGAAGTTGATCCCTGGCTGAATAATCTAGAAATACTGAAAGACGACAACATTATTTTTAATTTATTTTTCAAAAATAATCTCCTTTTTACAGAATGGAAACAGCTGTGCACATGTGAGGCTGAATCAGGTGTTAAAACGCCACAGACTTAATTTATAGTTCCCATCATCAGCGCTCATAAAGCGGTATTATGAGCGGAGGAGGAGCGGGTGGGGCCTGGAGGAACACAGACTGTGGTCACTGACCGGAGTCTCTTCTGCCTTTTATTCTCCTCAAATCACACCGCATGTCTGACCCAGGGGTCCAACCTGCTGCTGGGAGAAATCTGCACTCACATCCCCGAGATCTGTCAGATGGATGCGGAGCTGAGGATGAAAAGATCGCCTGATATGTTTGTTGGCATTTTCGCTCATCGCCTATTTATGGGAGGCAGCGGCGGCGGCGGCTCGGCCCTTTCTTTATTATAAGGAAAGAGATCTCCGCGGTTATAGCGATGTGAAAAGAGCAGATCGCCGAATAATTCTCGTTTCGCGATCCCGAGGAATAATTATGAACAACGCGCAAGATATGTCGCCCGATTTCGTGTTGATGCGCCTGGTTTCCGCGGCCGAGGATGACCGCTTGGACGCGGAAAACGGGAATCTGCCGCCGGGAGGAGTGTCGGTGGCGGGGCTGGGGAAGGACGTCCTGGCTCACAGCGGCGTCAAACCGGGGTTGGATATTAGCCGAGACCCGACGGTGGGCCTTGATCATCCCAACAAAGGCCATCCGCCGCACGGAGAGACTGCACCTGACACCGGGGGGACGGAGAGCCGAGCCCCGGCGCCTGCTCCGCCGCAGAGCCCCATGGAGGCCCAGGGCTTTGACTTCGCCCCCAGCCCCGGTTTAAGGCCTCAGCTGCTCGTCTTCTCCAATATAATGCGGAATGGAGAGGGGATTTTAGAATTAGACCGTCGGAATCAGCAAAGGGATGCTCTGGGTTTGGATCAGAGCGCGGGCCCGGCGGTCAATAACAACAGCCGGAGCACCGGGGACGCGCAGCAGCAGGACCTGATGGACCGGACATGGGGAGCGCATCCGCCGGGCGAGATGCACCAGGGAGCTGCGGAGCTTTGCCGCCGGCACCGACTCATCACTACCACGCCCGAGTGGCCCTTGTTGTCGGAGAGATCCAACCCTCTCACCGTGATTGACTCTAAATGGGGGTGCGCCTCCAGGGACAGAGAGGGAGCCGTGTTCGAGCTGGCGCGACGTTTCGGGGAGCTGGGGGTCGGTGCGGTGCCCAAGATGCTGCTCAAAGCCGGGGAGCTCCCGCAGTGTTCGTGTCAGGGAGCTCACAGGCCGGCCGGAGGAGGAGTGGAGCCCAGGGACGACCCCACTGAAACCAGCGATGCTCTGCTGGTGCTGGAGGGGCTGGGGAGCGGGGATGTCGGCCTTGACATGGACGAGTGCACGGAGGGGGATCCGGACGATGAGCTCGGACGCAGAGAGTTTCTCCTGAACAGGAAGAGGGAAATTGTTCAGAAAATGTCGGGGTCTTTCTCCATCAGCAGCTTCCAGGCGGAGCTGAGGCGGCAGGTGGAGGGGAGCGAGGCGGCGTCTGCACACCTGCACGGCGCCCAGGTGTGCAGCCTCCACGGGGGGTTAGCCAGGAGGATCTCGCAGGTAAGCTCCGGGGACTCAGAGGTGGCAGCCCAGGTTTCAGCCACGACACCGTTATCTACACCCACACCGGTCCAGAACTCACCTTGGGGCACAAGTCCCAACCTGAGCCAGGTGTCCACCCCCAGGAGGAGGCCGGAGAGGTGTGCCAGCGCGCCCAGGACTCCCACCTCAGGCTGGGGCTCCGGGGGGGAAAAGATGCTCAAAGTGCCGGGGAAGTCCAAAAAGGGCTCGTTAAAGATCCGCCTGAGTAAACTGTTCCGGACTAAAAGCTGCAGCGGCTCCAATCACCTGCTGGACAAAAGGCCCTCAGTGACCTACTCGGTATCCTCTGCTGGGAGTCTGGTGGACATGGCGAGCAGCCCTGGAGCTGAGCCGGACAGGTGAGCAGACTAACCCTCAACATCAGTCCTATAATATAGTGATGTTTCTATACAGGCAGTGCAGAACGTCAGACCCAGCATGCATGGGGGACACACAAGGCCTTTCAGGGGAGAAAGCGGGGGGGAAATCTGCATTTTTGTAGCTATAGCAACCAGAAATATGCACAATACTTTCACTTCAAAGTGTCCCTTGGCTTGGTGTTTGAATGGGAGAAGACATACTGTAGGGCAGGAAGATAAAGTCCTTCAGAAACCTGACAGATAGGCTGTACACATTCTGCTGGGAGTCAAGTGAGCAGACAGACCCTCAAGATGAGTCCTACAGTATAATATAGTGATGTGTCTCCTGGCAGTGAGAAGGACATCAGACCCAGCATGCACGGAGGACACACGAGGCATCAGGGGAGAGAAGTTAGGGTCAATAAAGTTAAATGAAGATATACTGCATAGGTCAGGAAGATACATGCTGCAGAAACCTCCAGGTGAGCAGACATGACCCTCCAGACTAGTCCTACAATGTAATAGTTATGTATCAGTGAGAAGGACCCATCATGCACGGAGGACACAAGTCAGGGGAGAAATCAGGCCCGAAAGAACATGTTTGCAGATAAACCAGAAATATGTGCAATATCTCTGCTCCAAAGTGTCCCTTAGCAACTCTGTCTGGGAACAAATCCCTTAATAGGAAACAATAAAGTGTTTCCAAGACATGTTGTATGCCAGGAGGAAGTTATGTGCATGAGGAAAGCATGCCATATGTAAGAAAAGGCACCGCATTCTGAACCAGGACTTATCCACAGCGACAGGTCGATCTCTTCCCAAACACGTTCCGATGCATTCACACCTTTAGCGATCCGTCTTCTCTCAGAGACTTGTTCCGTAAAGTGCTGCATGTTATTAGAGTCAGAGATGTCCCCCTCTCCTCTTCACGGCTCAGTCATTATTCACAGCTGCTCACGGAAAGAAGGCTATGATTAAAAACATATAGCTTCCGAAGTCCCGACCAGTGAGAGCATCAAACGGAACGAGTGCAGAAAGCTGCAGGACCCAGAGTTGCACGCATTCTGGAACAACTCGTGTTCTGATCCTTTGCTGCGACTGACACTTCTTCTTATTCTTCTTCTTCTTTTCTGCACTAACTCTTCTTCTTCTTCTTCTTCTTCTTCTGCATGTTTCGATGTGCAGCCACAGCCAGCCCAGACTGACCCGGGCGCACAGTGCCTTCTCCCCCGCCTCCCTCTCTGCCTCCCTCTCTGCTTTCACCGGTAAGGGCTGCTTCGGTTGTTACTTACCCTCAAACACGCTCTCACACCTGGGATCGAAGTCGCAGGCTCCGAACCCCGAGTGATGCTACTGTAAAAGTATTAATTAAACTCTTCTAAGTTACTATGATATTTTCTTACTTTTAAATTCATTTCCCTTATCATTTTTAATCAACTTAATAGACTTAAGTAAGCACCACTTAGTATCCATTTAACTATATATGTGTTCATGAGTGTTCATTCTGTAGTCAAGGTATTTAAGCTCTGGAAACATCGACTTAAATATCTTAATTGTTCCAGTTACGGTAACTTGTTTGGGTTGACAGTGTTAACAGACCAAGTAACACACAAGGATGTTGATATGTTTGCATTGCTCTACTAACACAGAAATAGACATGTGTTGCTGTTGGTTACCGCATACGAGAAATTTGGCGTTGGTGTAATCAAACTCAAGGCCCGGGGGCCAAATCCGGCCCTCTACTTCACTTTATGTGGCCCCGCAAGAGCTGCAATATACGGTTACATGCTACATTACAGAATCACGCTGCCCATAAACTACATGTCCCACAATGCATTTCCTCTTGTGACGTGTGCACTGAAGAGACTTGCATTTATTTGCCCTGGACTTCTGCTTTCAGACGTAGTTAATGATGAAGTTATTACCCTCTCCGATAATAATCCAATGCAGAGGCAATAATGTCATATAATATATTATTTTATATATATATTTATGTAGTTACAAGTAACCGGCCCTTTGAGTGCAACCATGACACCCCTGGGTAATGGATGCACGACAGTAACATGGTAAGAGAAAAGTAAAAATCAAGAAACATAAATCAAGAACTCTTAACGGTTAATGGCCGACGCCGACACGGAGCTCCACACCAAAGTCTCTGCAAACCATGACCATCGTTTAGCCTCGCTCTCACACGGTGGTGTATCGATGCAGACAGCGACGTGGTAAGAGAGCGTACACATAAGCATTGCAGAAACTTAAATAAATAACACTTAACATAAGGTGAAAGGTCTGCAGACACTTTGACTGTGGGATTCATCAGAGTTAGAAAACCTTTGATTGTAAAGTACACATTGTTACGGTTGTCAACACACACCAGCTAGCATCGCAGAACAAAGGACACAAATACAAACACACACAAACCAAACCCTAGAAAAGCTGCTTATGTTCAAAAGAGAGTTGTGTGCAAACCTGTCCTTTTGAGTTGCCAGACTTTGGCTTGAGCATCCTCCCTTATGAGGAACTCAGGTACATGTTGTCTGTCACTGGCACTCATCTATCGCTAAGATTTGAATATATAAGATTTGTCAAATGACACACACTGAATACACACACTAGGTCACACAAAGGGTCAAAGGTCACACACTGAATACACACACTAGGTCACACAAAAGGTCAAAGGTCACACACTGAATACACACACTAGGTCACACAAAAGGTCAAAGGTCACACACTGAATACACACTAGGTCACACAAAAGGTCACACTGAAGTCTTACCTTAGATGAGAACATTGAGTTTTAGAAATGTTTAGCGTAAAAAGAGACTGGAAGAAGTAGAACCTGCTAGCTTAGCGTTATCAAAGGTGTCTTTATACGCTTTGAATTAGCGCACTTAACTGTTTGAGAAATATAAAACGAGACATTATGATAAACAATTTATCGAATGAACTGACAACAACAGCGAGGCACGGTTTACTAATTAATCCGGACCTTTTTGACACTGTTTCATTTCACATTTTGCAGCTAGAAACCAGAACTGTGTGCATTGTCTCTGCTTCAAAGTGTCCCTGCTTCAAAGTGTCCTTGGGCAACTCTGAGTGGGAGCAAGTCTCTAAATGGGAAACAATGAAGGAAAATTAAGTGTTTTCCAAGATATATTGTCGGCCTGGAGCTTTGCCAGACTCGCTGCTTCAAAACAAGTTCAACAATATTAAAACAAGTTGTTTTCACTCGGAATAAGTTCAAAAATCTGCCAATAGAACAAGGGAAAGTTGGCTTGCTCAGATTTCTTGAAATAAGACGGGATATTTAGAGAAATCAGAACTCACTTTGAACTATATCTGACCAGAATCAGGCGGTGCTCAAAAGTGTTCTGTGTTCTGATGTCAGTTGGGGATTTTCCAATAAATATGTAAGTTGTTTCAAACGACTCAAAATAAGATGTTTTGACTCAACAATTTATTTAACCAGGTGACCTGCAGGACATTAGTTACACATAAAAACAACAGAACAACAATTAGGATGACCGGGGGCGGTGGTGGTGAAGTCGATAGGGAGTTGGCATGGCAACTGGAAGGTCACCAGTTCAAGTCCCGGCAAGACCAAGTGCTACCGAGGTGTCCCTGAGCAAGGCACCGTTCCCCACACTGCTCCTAACACTAAGATGGGTTGAATGCAGAGAAACCATTTCCCCACGGGGATTAATAAAGTATATCAAATCAAATATCATCACATACAACATAACGTACAGTTTACACACTCTATTCACACTGACAGGTACCATGAGTATCAAACAGCATGTCACCCAGCCGAGTTTTCAGAGTGATGCAGGGGAACCAAAGTGCTCGGTTTTATGTTTGCAGACTGTTCCAAGTTAGTGGAGCTGCACGTCTAAAAGCTTTCTTCCCTAAGACAGTCCTAGCACTTGGCACATTTAATAAAACCACAGCATTCGATCTCAGGCAGTACGTACTTTCAATTCGTCGAGAGATCAGAGAGCAGATATAAAAAGGTAGTTTACCCAACATGGCTTTGTAGATGAAAAGTGTACCAGTGACTGAGCCTCCGTGCGGTGAGTGAAGGCAGACCTGCCGTGGCATACAGGGTGTAGTGATGTGTTAAGTGCTTTACAGTTAGTGACACATCTCAGAGCGCTGTGATAGGCAGCATCTAACTTGCTCAGACGGCAGGTGCATTCATACATCAGATCCCCATAGTCCAGCACAGGTCAAAGGTCACAGAGCCTTCTCCTGGCCTCAAGCGAGAAAAACAAGACCCGATATCTCACTGCAGTGTTACTCCTGAAGTTATGATGTCTTGTATGCGGTGTGAAGTCATATTCTGACTAGATATCAGACACATATACTTGGCAAGATTTCTAGTTTTTGTAGTGCTTTGGCGAGTGCATCCTCCTCTATAAGAAACTCATCTATTGCTATTACAACATTTGAATATTTTCTCCCCCACTGTACGACCCAGTAGTGCTTGTCCTCTTCGAAAACAGACGTGACAAACATCGATATCGGCTCACTGTCTTCCCGGTTTGTTCTAAGCATTTTTTAAGTAGCCTTCCCAACCCTGATGGTGATAATATCTTAAAGGGGACCTATCATGCACAATGCACTTTGTGATGTCTTTCTCTACATCAACTTGTGTCCCCGGTGCTCGGGGAACTCACGCAGCGTCAGAAAATACAACCCTCTCTCTTTTCCTCCGTTCCCTAAATCTCTAAAAACGGGTGTACAACGAGCGGATACAGATTTCCATCCGCTGTGACGTCGGCGGACCCACAGAAAGTTGCTATCAGAAACAATGCCTGCCGTGTTTTGGACGTCTTTGTTTACATTAGCGAGCCTCGCTAACACTCAGAGCTAACCTGTACTGGAGAGCACGTGTTTAAAAAGCAGGAAATACAAAAAGGAACTCACCTTGTGATAAACCTGCAAGAGAAAACGCATTTGAGCTCCATACTGTTTCAGAGATAATCCTTGATGTGGTTTAGAACAGGATGGGCGTTTTATCACAGCAGAATTTAACTTTAGAATTCTGATCAGGCATTAGCTCCGCCTCCTCTTATTTATTTTTTTCAAGCTAAGGACCCTAAAATCTGCGTTTCTCTAACAGGGCTTCAAAAGAGGGGTTTGAGCAGTAAGAGGCGGGGCTACAACGGGGGATCTGTTTGGTGTTTTGAAAAAAGAACTTCACAGACATGTTTTATATCGGTATGGCCCTACAATATATGTTTAAAATATAGCATGATAGGTCCACTTTAATATTTGGGTGTTGGACACATTTCTAAAGCTTTCTGACGCTGTGTGGCGCACAAAGGCCTCTGGGTAAGAAAGGTGAGGAGGTCTGTAGCTCAGCTGGCTTTATGAGTCCTTCAGAACATGGTGTCCCACATTGCTCCCAAATCTCTGTACTCCACTATTTCGGAATATGCTCTGCACGGCGCTAACCAGCAATTAGCCAGAAACATGAAAGCTGCAACGTTTCACGACATAAGAGAGACTTTTATTGAAATTGTTGGGCTTCAAAAACCCAGAAGTCCTGCACAGAAATGGGCTCGAAAGAAGCGGAGGAAGAGATCTCAAAGCTGCGGTTCGTTTGGCTCGATAGACGTTTGAATTTGTGTCTTTCCCTGCCAGTGAAACATCCCCAAACTGCACATCTCTGTTGTTCTGCTGAACGGCGAATGTGCAGCCTCTCAATTAGCCGTGATTCTTCTTTATTGCAGTGATTTCGGCCTGATTAGCTGAACGTCATTTTCCATAAACATCCTGTCTGGCGCAGCTTTAACGGCACTCTGCAGCACAGACAGAACAACACGAGATCACACAAACACCAACCGCGCTTTCACTTATTAATTTATGTTGAGTGCTCAAATAAAGAGTCTTGATCAGATGACGTTAGCATCTCTCAAAGAGTACAATTAAATAACAGGAATAAGTTGAAGAGATCAAAACGTCCAAAAACAGCACGCATGACATGCAGTCCCACTTACATTTCATTATTTATCATGTCCTGTTGATCGTTCGTGGCCGTATTTCCCCCCCAAATAATTGTCTTTGCAATGTATCTTTTACAGCTGCCTCATTAATTGAAGGAGAACACGTTTTGATTAAGTGTTTACCCGATAGATATTGCTTTCTTATATGTGGACTCTTTTCCCCTCTCCCCTCTTATCTTTATTTCGAACAGATTAAAAAATAACAAATAAGAAATGTGAAAAACAGAATACCGTATTGTTATAATACAGTATTTATCCACATTCATGGTAATATTTGTATATTATTATTAATATTTATATTAATAATAAATCATATGTAAATGGTAAATGGACTGTACTTATATAGCGCTTTATCCACTCTTTAAGACCCCTCAAAGCGCTTTTACATTCACACCCATTCATACAGAGCAGTGTATATCACTCTAGGAACTAACATGCACACACCGTTGGCCATCGGGAGCAACTTAGGGTTCAGTACCTTGCCCAAGGATACATCGACATGTTGACTGCATGTGCTGGGATCGAACCCACAACCTTCTGGTTGAAAGACGACCGCACTCCCCCGCAGCCGCAGTCGCCCCGAGTCCACATGAGGAACTGCAGTGGGTTTTATAATAAGCGGAGGGATGTCTCTTTATCTCACTCTTTCCGATCGCTCTCCTTTGATTCCTCGTACACTGTCAGAGGAGGGATGTGCAGACGTGTATTATTCATGTTCTGCTTTCTTTATCTCACTTTCTCCTCTTCTCTCTCCCGGCTGCAGGTGAGACAGTTTCCCTGGTGGATGTTGATATTTCGCGGCGAGGGGCGAACACGCCTCACCCCCCCACGCCTCCCCCTCCTCCACGCAGAAGCCTCAGCCTGTTAGGTACTTTAATCCACTTCCTGTCCGTCTCTTCTTCTGTTTCTTATTTATTCCACAACTATATAACATACATGGAGATGTACATACAAATCCTCAGTTTACAGTCCACTCAAATCTACACGTGACTGCACACACACACACACACACGCACACACACACACACACACACACACACACACACACGCACACACACACACACACATTACCCCTTTCCTTCTAAGGCAAATTATACATACATACAGACATTCATTTAAATTCTCTGACCTTTCCCTGGGTAGTCGGTACAGACCACACGCACGCACGCACGCACACACACACACACACACACACACACACGATAAAGGAGGCTGTGGTCGTAGAATCAGTCTTCAAGATTTTAAGTTACCTTGACATTTTCCATTCCATTTTTTATTTTGCAGATGAAGTAAGCACCACTTACTATACATTTAACTGTACATGTTTATATTGTTCCTTAGTGCGTGTGGACATCCGCAATCAAGATATTTAAGCTCTGAAAACATCGACTTATATATCAATCGGTTGACTTCTTTCCTCCAGTTAGTTAGTGTGCGGTTGCTAAGTATCCGCTGCTCTTAATACCGACAGAAATAGACGTATTTCTATGTCGGTTAACCAGACAAGAATATTGGCGTTGGTGTAATGGATGCACGACAGTAACATAAGAGGATGTGAAATGTCACCCACTTCCTGTCCGTTGGTCGAACAGATGATAAGATTGTTGAAAGACAGCGACGCTTTGCCTTCGCCTGGCTGATGGATAAAGGAAGCTGTGGTCGTCGTTACTCATAATGTTCACTGTCGTCTGTTTCCGGAACAAAGACACAGACAAGTTTTGGCAATCTTCTGTGATCTGATTAGAGACACGCTTTGAAAGGTCAGCTGCAAACTACAGATTTAATTTGAAATATGAAAGCAATGACTGCATCGATGAGGAGGACAGCTTCATCCTGTGGCAGGGAAATACACTTTGAGGGTGTGTGGTTCATTCTCTTCTATTGGTTTACGCTCACGCAGTAACGATACATCAAGTATTATTATATATATATTGCTTTAAATGTAGATTTTAGGATTATCATTATTATTTATTTGGGGTAATGCAGTGTTACAGTATGTATATCTTTCCTTATTATTTCTTTCTTTAGTTTTTTATTTTATTTATTTGTTTTATTATCAAGTTAGTTCAGATCCATTTTTTAAATCTTTAGAAGCAAAATTCCTACAAAATGTTATTTAGCCCTGACCAGGGGACAATAGCAAGTGGAGGCCACAGAAACATTGAATTGCTGAATGATTATACTATTATTAAATGTATAATTAATTCTTATTTAATTAATTGATGTATATTTTGGTCAGAAAATGCAAAAAAAAACGGTACGTCCACGCGGTCGCGTTGAAGCTTGCCGGTGGGCGTGTCTGGCGCGCAACCAACAACCAATCACATGAATCTCCCGCCCCGGACACACAAGCACGCGGTTCGATTGGCTAGCTCTCGTATTGGCATATGATTTGATTGGCTGACGTTTCCGTCGACGCTTGAAAAGTTGAACTTTTCTCAACTTTCCAAGCGGGCAGCGGAGGCAAAGCAACGCGACGGAACCACAATGCGGTTCGGCGAAGCGTGACGTCACCCCGTGCAGAGTGAATGGGAAGCGTCTCCGTTGACGCTGCCGTGTGGACGTACCGTGACTCGGCAAACCGTGATTTTATATAACCTTTAATCGAGTGTAATCTACAATATTTAAAAGTTATATTCCTGAATATCAGTGTTTTTATAGTCCAACACATTTCTAATTTCATGACCTTTCACACATATCTCTGCTCGTAGCCTGGTGTTACTTTCTGATCCACATTCTGCGCCACACTTCCCCTTCCCTTTGGAAAGTCCTGTACGTTGGTTTTGAGATCACATGACCAAACAGATGGTGTGAGTCTCACTACTGACTGTAACATTACATTCATCACACGTCCCACTGTAGTTTGAATCAAACACACAGCAGGAAGTAGCGCATTTGTTGGGGACTATTTTCAGCGGCGGATGAATACACAGTTAGTCCTTTAGTGAGCTTTTGGAGCTCGATGTCAAACAGGAAGTTGATGTAACTGCTGGCTATGATTTGATGCATTTGTTTATGTGAGATTTGTTGACCATTAAAGGTTCATTGCACAATAAGGAATCCTAATGGTAGATATTATTAGATTAGATAGAGGGCCGAGACTTCCTGTCTGATGGTGTTGAAACTTCCTGTCCTTCCTTTGTTTATCTTCCTTCACTTTCTCTGCCTCCTTCTCCCCTTCCTGACACTTTTATTATGGTTTCTCACTTTCTTCCCTCACCCTCTACAACCTTGTTTACATCCCTCTCCCATCCTACCCTTCCTTCGTTCCCTCCTTCCTCCTTCATGTTCTTTCCTTCCTCCTTCATTCCTTCCTTCCTTCTTTTTCCATTCTCTTCCTCTAATGCCGCTGCTTCGTTGGTTGGTGGTTGGTGGTCCTTCCTTCCTTCCTTCCTCCTTTTTTATATTCCTTCTTCCATCCCTCTTCTCTCTCGTTTTTTCTTCCTGCCTCCTTGTTCTCCCCTTTAATTTCCTTCCTGTCCTATTCCTACCTTCTTCCTCTCCTCCTCCCCTCTCTCCCCCTTCCTCTCCTCTCCTCTCTCTCTCTCCTTCCTCCTCTCCTTTCCTCCCTCCTCTTCTCCTCTCCTCTCCTCTCCTCTCCTTCCTCTCCTCTTTCCTTCCCTCCTCTATCCCCCTTCCTCTCCTCTCCTCTCCTCTCCTTCCTGTCCTCCCTCCAGATGACATAGCGGGGCCTCAGCCTGGTCCCTTCCTAGTGAGTGTAATGGGCGCCTCCCTGCAGTCCCTCCCTCTTCCTCTCCCTCCTCCTCCTCTTCCCTCACACGCCACCATCCAGCACAGTCTCAGCCTCAATGGTAAGACCAGTCAGAAAAAAACGTCATCACTTCCTGTCGCCGGGCAGGAAGGAGAAAAAACATCCAATCACATTTATCCAACACACGTTTCAAAAATTGTATTTGTCTTCTTGTCGTCAGTGTCCTTTCCACTTAACTTTACAAATGGTCGACGTTCTAAATGTCTGATATGTTTCCCCTGGTGCAGACGCCTTCCTCCGGGCCCTCCCCCACGCGGCTCCCTCCCCGATGGACGCCCCCCCCTCCAGACAGGCTCCGCCCCCCATGCTGTGCGCCCTGAGGCGATCTGAGGCCAGCAACTTCACCGCCAGCCTGCGAGAGCTGGAGAAGGTGAGAGGACATTGTTATTGACTTATTACGACTTTTAAGAATGTTCTATCTATGATAACGTCTGCCACCATGTTCTTTTGCACTACTAAATACTGTTAATATTGACTTAACTACGTCACCGTCTCTGTTTCCTGTAGATATTAAATTACTGCACTGTTAGTGTTATTATTATGCTGCTGTGTTTATTGTATGTTAGTATCTCTGGCAAAACCATTCTTATCTTATCTCCTACATTCTCTCATGTTCCTTCATGTCTGTTATTCAGCACGCTGTGTGCAACGTGTGGTGCAAAGTTAACCGATACGTCTTTGGCCGTAACCCATCAGACAATACTTGTTTTTTAAATTCAAACTTAGTTTCTGCTTCAAACCGACCAACAGTCCATAATAATAATAATACATTTTATTTTTAGGCGCCTTTCATGACACCCAAGGACACCGTACGATTTAAAAAAAAACATGGGGTGCACTACAGTGAGTAAGCAGATTTGAACAGGTGGGTTTTTAATTGGGATCTGAATATGGTGGTTGTGTCCGACTGTCGGATGTGCGGGGGGAGGGAGTTCCAGAGTCTGCGGCTGCAGTCGAATAGTCCAAAGATCAGCTCCTAAGTTCTAACCCTATCGTCTATTCCTTGACCTCTGAGTGAAACGTCACAGGGGTTAAGGGATAGTGGACAGGAGAATTCAAAAGGACTTAGGAGAAGAGACTGCGGTGCACTTTAGAGAATCCGAATGCACTTTCACTATCCCACGTGTTTATGATGCGCCAGCGGACGTCCTGACTGTGCGCTGCTGCTGGGGAAACCATGGAAACCACAGTTTTCTATACAGCGGACTACAACATGGATGTTCAATAAGAACGAGGGACTGCTGTGAACTCATCTGGAGACTCTGCACCGTGCTCTGATGCTGCTGCTTTGCTTTATGAACGTGGACAACAGAGAAACATATTCTTCAGGACCAAAGCTGGAACTGAAATAAGAAAGGAAAGTGAAACTTATGCTCGTCTCCCTCTCCCTCCGGTCCACATTAATACAAATGATCCCAATACGTATGATTGTATGAACTAAAGATCTTAACATCAATACAGATGTATTTATTATAAACGTTAGTCCTTAACATCTATCACTGTGTATATCACCATTCAGACATCTTTTAGAAGTTGAACAAACCCCACACAGCTCAGTGAAGACTGAGATGTTGACTTTATTTGATCATTTCAGTGAAAAACTAACGTTCATATTTCTCTCTTTGATTATAATACTGATGAACGTTCAGAACAAAGCACTTTGGCAACTTACCACCTACGTTTTAAAATGCTTAATAAGCACCGTAACTTTCATGATATCATTTCTCCGTCATAATCGGTTGTTTCCGTGAACGGCCGACTGTTGAGTGACGGCAAATGCTGCGGCTGCAAGGCATTGTGGGGCAGCATTTTCGCTTCTCCTGACGGTTAGGGAGGTCCAGTGGTTCCTAAGCTAAAGGAGGTTATAAAGGAAGTTTGAAACCTCCTTTCCTTTCATTCTCATCATTCTAGAGAATTCGAACGGCTCTTATCATGGCTGCCACTGAGGGACTTCCGGGTCATTTCACTCCTTTAGGAAGGTTCCTAAGCTAAATGGACTATTCGACTTCAGCCTGGGAGCAGTGCAGCTAAAAGCCCGAGCACCCATGGTGACGAGGCGTGGGGTGGGGGCGGTCAGCAGACCAGCAGAGGAGGAGCGGGAGGGGGTGTACTCCTGAAGAAGGTCAGCCAGATAGGGGGGGGCAGGTTATGTAGGGCTTTGTAAGTGAGCAGTAGGTTTTTGAAGTTGATACGGGATTGAACCGGGAGCCAGTGGATGAGGATGAGGAGGGGGGCGATGTGTTCGGAGGCCTTGGTACCGGTGATGATCCGGGCTGCGGAGTTCTGTATGATTTGCGGTTTATTGATGAGCTTGGTGGGTAAGCCTGAGAGGATGGCGTTACAGTAGTCGATGCGGGACGTGACAAATGCATTGACCAGGACTTCAGTGTCCGATTGAGAAAGGGATGGGCGGAGTCTGGAGATGTTGCGTATGTGGAAGAAGGCATAAGTCAAAGGTATCCGGTGTCCTGTCAAAGTGAGCTGGAACCAGATTAGTGTTATTGTGCGTTTAAATGGACGATGGTTTGATTATCCACAGCTGTGAGATTTGTTTGGGCTCAAATGTAATTAACATGAGATCGAAGGGGAAGGAACGTTTCAGATGCATTTTGAATGGTTTTAAAACTCTCTGTATCTCACTGTGGAGATATCAATGCTGATTCAGAACGCCGCTGCTCGAGTCCTCACTGACACTAAGAAAGTGGATCACATCACTCCTGTTCTGAAGTCTTCACACTGGCTTCCTGTGTGTCAAAGGATAGATTTCTAAATACTGCTGCTGGTTTCTAAAGCACTGAATGGTTTAGGCCCAAATTACATCTCTGACCTCCTGCTAAACTGATGAACCATCCAGATCTCTCAGGTCTTCAGGGACTGGTCAGCTTCCTGTCCCCAGAGTCAGAACTAAACATGGAGAAGCAGCGTTCAGTTATTATGCTCCAAACATCTGGAACAAACTCCCAGAAACCTGCCGGTCCGCTGCAACTCTGACTACTTTTCAAATCCAGGCTGAAGACTTTTCGTTTTGTCTGCTTTTAATTGAACTTTCATATCTTAAACTGCACTGTAACTCTCATCCATGTATTTTTGTCTTTTAATGTTTATTTTATTATCTTTTCTTTTTAATGACTGATTTTAAATGCCATTTTCGTAAAGGTGGGGTAGGTAAGTTTGAGAAACCGGCTCGAGATCGCTAGAATTTGAAAATACACAATCGGAGAAAATCTGCCCCTTCCTCACAGAGCCCCTCCCCCAACACACACGAACGCGCACATGACCAACGAGGGCACGAGATAAGTGTGTGCCCCGATGGAAGGCTGACAGGCAGGTAGGCCGTCCAATCGATTGGTTGGTTGTACTTTTTGACAGTATCACGGCTTCTACAGAACTTACCTACCCCTCCTTTAATGTCTTTCGTTTTTGTAAAGCACTTTGAATTGCCTTGTGTTGAAAGGTGCGGTATAAATAAACTTGCCTTGCCTTGAAGTCGAGAGAACAGTCTCTCCTGCACATTGGAAGGTGTCGATTCCATGGAGTATAACAAGTAGCTTTATTCAAGATGCAAGGCGTTCATGGCCATGTGTACGAAGCTGCAGTTTAGATATGTCGCAGGCTGCTCCTTCAGAGCAACACAGACACAGATACAAGAGTGCAAGTTCATACACTATGACAGAAATAGCGCAGAATAGTCTCTTTTGTTCATTATCATTGGAGAGAAAAAGAAATAGCAGTTGTGCTTTTGTTAGTTGTTGTTGTTGTTGTTGTTGTTATTGTTTTTCTAAAGGTGTTGTTGTCGTGTTGTCCTCAGTGCGGCTGGTACTGGGGTCCGATGAACTGGGAGGACGCGGAGATGAAGCTGAAGGGGAAACCTGACGGATCCTTCCTGGTGAGGGACAGCTCGGACCCTCGGTACATCCTGAGCCTCAGCTTCAGGTCGCAGGGCGTCACACACCACACACGCATGGAGCACTACAGAGGTGAGACACACACACACACACACACACGCACGCATGAGCACTACAGAGGTGAGACACACACACACACACACACACACGCATGGAGCACTACAGAGGTGAGACACACACACACACACCACACACACACACGCATGAGCACTACAGAGGTGAGACACACACACACACACGCACACGCACACACACACACACACGCATGGAGCACTACAGAGGTGAGACACACACACACACACACACACGCACGCACGCACACGCACGCACACACACACACACACACGCATGGAGCACTGCAGAGGTGAGGCACACACACACTCACACTCAAGTACAATTTGTCGGAGCGCTAGTCAATAGAAAAGCATGCGTTACATAGTGATGTCACTTTGTCCCGAAAGTAAACAAAGGAGTCCAATGGAGGCGTTTAAGGTACTTCCCTAATTTGTACTTTATTTAACCTTAAAGGTGGGAGGAGCTTCAGCTTCCACAGTTGTTTTTGTACACAGTACACGTTGTCCAGAAATACACAGGACATTTGCATGGAGTCCCGGTCTAGAGTTCAAAATGCGTCCTCACCAGGGGCCTGTCCTACGAAGCCGGTTCAACCTAACCTGATATGTTTGAGTTAGCCGGTTGGCCTAATCCAAAACATACGCGCTCTCGCTAAACTGTACTACGATGCTGGGTTATCAAGTGGATCGCTCAAGCCAGCCGTGTCCTATCTAGTTAGGTGCGCGTTCACATGAGAGGGAGTGGTATCTGGAGCATTCGACCAATCACAGACATGGGAGAAGCGCACTGACAGCGCAGCGTCATACTTCCTGAATGAAAAGTGAACTTTAATATTAGACATATGAAGAAGTTAAACTTTAAACATCCATGACTTAAACACTTGATCAGGATCAAAGCTTCAGAGCTGCACCTGCAAGGTGAACACAGCTGGGACAGAACAAGTGTTTGAATGCGTACATTAACAGGTTTATGATATCACTGCCCGTCTAAAACACGATCTGACTTTCAATTACATTTGTCTCGAGTGTTTCGTCAACTTAATGTGTTGCTTAGAATAATACTTCTGCATCCAGTCTGTGACGCTGTGAGTGTTGCACGGCCAGATACGGCTCAGCTGACTCAGATCAGGAGATATGTGATACATTATGAAGTGATATGCCGCGGACTGTACTTAATGTACTCTGATCCGGGTTACTGATGTTGTGGCAGATATTTAAGTAAGCTTTCTTAACGCTAATGTTATAACAGTCAGACTGCTCTGGAGATGGAGCTGATATTCTATTCATGTTCACGTTCACACAGTCGGTGAGTTTTGCCGGCCGTCTTTCCTGCAGCTTTTCTGTATTTCCTTTCTCCTGTGATATGACTTGATCGCTTTAAACTCCGCACACTGAGCTCTGATTGGTCAGCAGGCGGTGCTTTCACTGAGTTGAGCTCTTAGCCTGCAACCTAACCTGCTCCGGAGCAGAGGGGTATACTACGAATCTAGTTCAACCTATCCTGGATATGTTTTGAGTTATCCGGTTGACTTAATCCAAAACTTGCTGTGCGGCTAACCTGCTCCCGACCAGGTTAGCCGCACAGCATCAGTTACCATGGAGATCTAGCCGCTAAAAAGAGAACCAGCGTCGTAGGACCAGAAACCCCGAGTTTTCCCTGAATCTAGCCGCTAAGAGAACACCCTGCTTCGTAGTGCACCCCCCTGGATTAGAAGTAGAAGAGCAAAATATGGATCCAACTATCATGATGAGAAACAGAAGATATCTGCACACATGCAAGTTCAGCACATAAGAACACGCTCAGCAAAAAACATATTTACACCATTCCTTCTGCTAATTGTCGTTGTTTAATGTTGTGGTCTTTAAAACGCTGACGTTGACAAAAACAAAAGGAGCGAAAGGAACAACACACACACACACACACACACACTCATAGACACACACACACACACACTCATAGACACACACACACACACACTCATAGACACACACACACACACACACACACACACACACACACTCATAGACACACACACACACACACACACACACACACACACACACACACACACACACACACACACACACACACACACACACACACACACACACACTTGCATACATAAGCGAGGCTCTGCATCTGAAGCTATAGAGTCATGCCCAGAAACACATTCATTATGCAGACGTGCGGCCGCGACTGACACAACACGTTCACATCAACGCGGCCGAGTGTGCATGAACGCATGGCATGAATCGAGGGCAGGAACCAATGAGCGGTCAACAAGAAGACACACACACACACACACACACACACAGATAGGGAGCGTTCCGTCCTAATTAGAGGTTTTTCTTTAGAAATCTTGCACAGAACATTTATATCCGGTAGTTTTTTGCAACATTAGCGTGAGCTTAAAATGTTTTTTAAATATTTTTGAGATTTGGTTGAGCAGGGTATACTTGTACATTTACTAGTCCTTTATTAGAGATGTGTCTGGTGTTTGTTTTTAGTGTCAGGATGGAACCCTTGTATTTTTCTCTGCAAACAGAATGTACCTACGGGTACAGATAGATAACCTGAACCTGAAGCTTGTAGCTAAAGTCAAATATTACAACAATGAAAGGTTACGGTTAGTTTATCTATATCGCACTACAGACGTGCTTTACATCAACATGTATGGATTGCAAACAAATGAATACATTTCCCAGTGATGTACTTCAGGTTTTTTGAAGCCAATATTGTTCTCGTCTCACTTGCTCTAAATAAATACAATTCCCAAAAGTCAAAACCCAGTGATTTTAGGATTTTAAAAAACTAGATTTTGTTGACTGTTTCTTGATGTGACCGAAGTATGAAGACACCGTGGTCCTGCTAGCCTTAACATGATGCATTATAATCCTCCAGATGTAGTTCCTCTCTCCCTTTCGGGGGATATTGTGCACAAACAGCAGACACAGGCATGCTTGGCTTATTGTTGTTTCTCTTTAAACATATCCTGTAAAATGAAAAGTCTCTTAAATACAAAACACAGAGGCAGCTAACTCGTACAGGATGTTCTTATGTGTTACTGTACACATGTTTCATAATGAATGCCGCTCTGATTTATGCATGATAAAATGCTACACGTGGAACATGAAAGAATAAACACGTTTCCTCTCCCTCTCTGCAGGGACGTTCAGCCTGTGGTGTCACCCGAAGTTTGAGGACCGCTGCCACTCGGTGGTGGAGTTTATCGAGCGAGCCATCATGCACTCCAAGAACGGAAAATTCCTCTACTTCCTGCGCTCCAGAGTCCCAGGTAAAATATAGGTCAGAGATCTGCACGCAGCCTGAGACGATCAAAAATGGATGTGAGAAGTGCTACGGCCCGTCTACACTACAGGCATCAAAACATCTTGGAGCTGGGCGTGTCTGAAGCTTGGCGATTTTTTTGCGAGCAACGCGACCAACAACCAATCACATGAATCTCCCGCCCCCGGCATACAAAGCAACAGCGATGTTAAAACGAAGTAAACTGGATATAAACTCCCCAAACAGGCGAAAACCTACCAGTTTCCCCCACTGCCTCTGCCACCTCCCTCCATGCTGGTTCCTCCGGTTTGTGTCCCGTTAATAGTTCTGGTCGGAAAGAACCGGGTGATTTGCTCCCGTAACTTCTCGTTTGGAATATGAGGAAATGAACTGCGGTCTGGCTCTCCCTGCTTACACGCGGTTTGATTGGCTAGCGCTTGAACTGGCGGCATTTGCATAAACGGGATTTGATTGGCTGATGCCAGCTTCGAAAGCATCGGGAGCATCAAAAGTTGAACATTGCTCAACTTGTGATGCTCACGATGCAAAGCCACGCTCCGCTCCCCACAATGCAGTTCGGCGAAGATTCAAAATCTTCTACGTCACCCCATTCAAGTGAATGGGCGAAGCGTTGAAAGCATTTTTCGATGCCTGTAGTGTAGACGGACCGCCTGTGCGTCTGCAGCCTCTATGATTGTGAGAACGCATCAAATGTTTGTTTTTGTGTTCACATCAGTGCTGGAAAAGTAACTAAGTACAACTACTCGAGTACTTTCTGCATGTGTGGAAGCACAGATCAGCAGATAGGGAGCTTTTATTTTTAAAACGTACACTTTTGGATGTTTTTTTGCCACATTAGCGTTGTGGCTAGTCAAATCATTTACAATAATTACATGGATTTCCAATGATCGTATGTAATAATAACACATTTTCTTAAAGGCGGGGGAGTAAGTTTCAGAAACCGGCTCGAGATACACTTGTTGTTATATCCCATGGAATGCTCTTAACATCCCGATAGCAATGAATATCTGAAGTGCTTTGACAATAAATACATACAAAAAATGCATCTGTGGAAGCCGTGGTGCTGTAGAAAGCACGACCAATCATCTGAGCCGGTTAAAGTAACTGGATGGCCTTCCTGCCTGTCAGCCTTCCCTCGGGGCACACACTTACCTCGTGCCCTCATTGGTCATGTGCGCGTTCGTGTGTGTTGGGGGAGGGGCTCTGTGAGGAAGTGGCAGATTTTCTCGGGTTGTGTATTTTCAAATTCTAGCGATCTCGAGTTGGTTTCTCAAACTTACCTACCCCACCTTTAAGGGAAGTATTTAAGTGCACATTTGCGGAACTTATACTTTACTTACTTTTTTACCCTTTTTACATCCCATAAGGAATAATAATAATAATAATAGGGAAAAAATAGTTATTATTACCCAGCATTTTATTTAATTCAATGCGTGTCGCCTTCATGCGGTCATCGAACTCCAGGGGGGAGGGCGAGGGTGAAAGGGTGAGCGGAGAGTAGAGAGAGCTGGGGGATGAATGAAGAGTATCCTCGAAGGCGTTGACAGGGAGGGTGACGGGCGGTGGAGACTCCTCCATGTGTCTCATAGGTCTCCCATAATCAGAACATTCCTCAGGCGGGTGCAGTGATACTTCTTCAGGGTTGTCTGCGCGACGTGTTGTGTCTTTCTCCTGTTTTGATTCCTCTTGCCGCTTGTCCTTGGCAGAGGGAACAGATTGATGACGCAGGCAGTTGAATACGTTAGATAAACAATTTCACTCCTGACTTGTTCAGGCAAACTCCATTCGCCTTGAAAAGATGTCTGCGATCCCAGAAAAAGTTAAAGTTGTCAATAAAATGCACAGAGTGGTCAGTACAGGCAGTTGAAAGCCAGGTGTTCAGTGCAAACAGTCTGCTGAGTCTCTCCACTCCTCTTCTGACTGGCGGTAGAGGGCCACTGATGAACACCTCTGCATTTAGAGAGCTGGCCGTTTCCAACAAACGTTTCAAAGTCTTCTTTCAGCACTTCTGACTCTTGTTTCCAATGTGCAGAACCACATTCTTCACAGTCGGATGTTCAGCCCCAATATGCAGGATCTTCTCAGCCAAGTCAGAGACCACATCCTTGGGAAAACAGAGTACTTTGGTGTTGTTCTTACTACACAGACCTTTTACATCTCTGACAGCAGAGTCACCCACAAGCAGAGTTTCAGGCTCAGTCGTTAGCTTTCCCTCTAGCCTTTTACTTTTGGAGCAGCTGTTGGTCCTTACCCTGCTGTGTGAAGAGGACGGGTTATCCAGGTCATCAGAAAGGGATCTCCGGTTCTCGGTCAGCGGAGCGTATCTGTTCTGGATTGGCACACTCGGTGGTTTAGGCAAGGCAAGGCAAGTTTATTTATATAGCACTTTTCAACACAAGGCAATTCAAAGTGCTTTACAAAAAACGAAAGACATTCAGAAAATGCCATTTAAAATCAGTCATTAAAAAGAAAAGCTAATAAAATAAACATTAAAAGAAAAAAGAGGATTAGGAGGATTGTTTGTAGTTCTCCCTTTAGCAGCTGTCCACGGCTGTTTCCTAGTATGAATAGGGGTTGAAGAGGCGCTCTTCCTGGGTGATAACAATGCAGGCCAGCCGGTCGCATCACAGATTTCCGTTATCCGTCCTTGTAGATGTATGACCCGGTACACAGCCCTCCTGTTCCTTGGAATCCTTGTAGCTGCTAACTAGCTGTGAGTTAGCATACCCTTTTCCATTATTTTGCAACACTGGTAAAGTGGTGTCATTCCCACGACATAGTCCATTCACTTCCACGTTAACTTCCAACCGTTGCATTTTCATTTCCAACACGGCCATCTTCTGTAGAAGTTTGTGGAAGTCATCTGTAGAGAACGGAGGCATTTTGCTGCTAACTAGCTTAAGCTAAACTAGCACGCAGTAGCCTACCAGGCTTTAGCTGTTGCTAGGCCACGCTACTGTAAGACTGAGTTCGTCGTAAAAATGTTGAAATATGGCTGAAACCCTCCGTCTATTTACGAAGATGAACTGTCCCAGTGATAAGTTAATGTCCAGGAGCCGCTGCTCGAAGTTTTCAGAGAATAAGAATAGGAAAATCAGCATGAAAAGTAAGCAGAGGCAAGAGCAAGCAGAAAAGCGTCTGCACTGTAAGAAAGATAAGCAGATCCAAAACTGATCTAATATTATTCAATTTAAAACAGTTAAATTGAATAATATTAGATTAAGGATTAAGGATGAATATAACAGTAGAGCTTTGTATCCTTGTTGAGTCAAAAATAAGCTCCCTGGTTTTATTGTAATACCTGCTGCATCAAAAATCAATGAGTGAGCAGGCAGTAAAGTTTGGAGGCGTTTTATTGAGCAACAAATCCTAATTTTCTCCTCCCACTCACTGATTTATGATTTAAAATTCAGCTCACGGTTTGGTTTTTAAACATCAGCTCTGTGGGAGGATTTGGAGATTTTGATAACTAGTATACCAACGACAGGAAGAGGAATGAATCTGCTCATTTTCAGGTTCATATCTGTATTATACCTCTACTTTAAAGAGTCCTCTCCTGCTGATGTTCAGGTGTATATCAGTATGTAGTGTCTCTACTTTAAAGAGTCCTCTCCTGCTGATGTTCAGGTGTATATCAGTATGTAGTGTCTCTACTTTAAAGAGTCCTCTCCTGCTGATGTTCAGGTGTATATCAGTATGTAGTCCCTCTACTTTAAAGAGTCCTCTCCTGCTGATGTTCAGGTGTATATCAGTATGTAGTGTCCTCTACTTTAAAGGGTCCTCTCCTGCTGATGTTCAGGTGTATATCAGTATGTAGTGTCTCTACTTTAAAGAGTCCTCTCCTGCTGATGTTCAGGTGTATATCAGTATGTAGTGTCTCTACTTTAAAGAGTCCTCTCCTGCTGATGTCCAGGTGTATATCAGTCTGTAGTGTCTCTACTTTAAAGAGTCCTCTCCTGCTGATGTCCAGGTGTATATCAGTGTGTAGTGTCTCTACTTTAAAGAGTCCTCTCCTGCTGATGTCCAGGTGTATATCAGTATGTAGTGTCTCTACATGTCTCCATGCTTCAATTCAGATTCAGATTCAACTTTATTGTCAGTACATGTACTAGTGACGAAATGTAAGTTTAGGCATCTGACCAGAAGTGCAAAATAGCAGTGCAGGAGTCTACATAATGAGAATAATTATACATGGAATTTTTATTAATAGAATAATTATAAATAGGCTATAAACAGATGAATATATACAGTGTAAACAGCATTGACAGTAACATATATAAACAGGTGGGTGGTGAGCATGGGCTTGAGTCTATCAGCGGGCAGAGTTCAGCAGGGTTAACCGCACTGGGGACGAAGCTGACCCTGAACCTGCTGGTCTTGGCCCGGAGGCTCCTGAGGCTCCTCCCCGAGGGCAGGAGGACAAACAGATAGTTTGCAGGATGAGAGGTGTCTTTGAAGATGTTGTGCGCCCTCTGCAAACACCGTGTCCCCTGGATGTCCTCGATGGCAGGGAGTGGGACACCGATGATGCGTTGGGCGATTTTCGTCACCCTCTGCAATGCCTTCCTGTTGAGCATTGTGTAGTTTCCATACCAGGCTGTGATACAGCTGGTCAGGATGCTCTCAAGGGTGCAGCGATAGAAGTTCACCAGAATCTGAGGAGAGGTGTGATCTTTCTTTAGTCTCCTCAGGAAGAAGAGACACTGGTGAGCCTTCTTTACAATGCTGGTGGTATTGTTGGACCATGAGAGGTCATCGGGTATGTGGACCCCCAGGAACTTGAAGCTAGACACACACTCCACCGCCGTTCCATTTATGTGGATGGAGTGTGTGTATTTCCTGAAGTCCACAATGAGTTATTTTGTTTTTGTTGTGTTAAGGGCCAGGTTATTGTCAGCACACCACTCAGTCAGATGATGAACCTCCGCCGTCTCATCGTTGTTGTGGATGAGGCCGATCACCGTTGTATCGTCTGCATACTTGATGATGGTGTTTGAACCATGTACAGGGGTACAGTCGTGGGTGAAATTGTTCTCATCCTGCCTGTGCTGCAGCACCTCTTTTCACCCTCTGTCTGAAACCAGAGCCCAGTCTGCTCTGATTAGTTAGCTGGCCAGCTCTGTTGTGATTGGTCAACCGCTTAGAGATGTCCCGCCCCGTAGCCTATCACGTACAATGTGTTGGAGCGCTAGCCTTACATAGTGATGTCATTATGCCCCGAAAGTAAACAAAAGAGTCCGATGGTGGCGTTTTAGGAACAGTTTTCACCCTGTGTCTTTTTACACATAGTCCAATGTGTTGGAGCGCCAGCCAATCGGAGCGCAAGTGTTACATACTGTAGTGGTGATTATGTTCCCAAAGTAAACAAAGGAGTCCAATGGAGGTGTATAAATGAATGTGTGTGTGTGTGTGTGTGTGTGTGTGTGTGTGCAGGGCTTCCTCCCACCCCGGTCCAGCTTCTGTACCCTGTTTCCCGCTTCAGCAACGTGAAGTCTCTGCAACATCTCTGTCGCTTCTGCATCCGACAAATGGTCCGCATCGACCACATCCAGGAGCTTCCACTGCCCAGGTACGGCTTGGAAACTACAGAAAAACAGATATTATATATTCACCTGTTGTTGACCATTTTAAAACCCAGAGGGGATGCTGGATATCCGCTTGTATCGCTCCATACATCCGAAGATGCTGAGAATGAGAATACAAAAAACATGTGCCAGAAATCGGGTCTCTTAATGATGTGTGAACAAGCCTTTAAAGAAATTCCACACATGTTGATATAAAATGCAGGTGAATAAGGTACGACATTTAAGAAATACACATCGGACCATTTTCTTTTGTATTAAAAGTTATTTTTAGACGGTTTGTTGACTTATGGAAGTTAGGCTTTATAGTTATGTGATGCTAACTTTTGCTGACTTTAGAGTTTCAGACCCCGTTCATTTAGAACAATTAAACAATTCTTTCCAGGCACAAATATCTGATTGTTGTTTTCCCCCTTCTTTCCTCAGACCGCTAATATCGTACCTGAGTAAGTTTTATTACTACGACCCCGAGGAGGAGACGTACCTGTCCATCAAGAGCGTCCGGAGGGCGGGGGGCGGGCAGGAGGCCGAGTCGCAGACGTAGCAGCAGAGATCCTCGCAGCTCAAGTGAGGAAATATAAAGTATAATTATATATTTAACTGACATGACTCGTCAGATTCACACACAGCTAACTCATTAGAAATGTTTAGTATAGATAGGAACATGTGAACGCAGCTTCGATTCATTTACCTTAACATCGCAGGGATTCTAATATTCAGAGGCTTTTTAAGTGTCTGGCTCCTTCAACAACGCTAACATGCTAACCTTGAGACATAAATAGAAATAGTATAAGAATAGTGCAAGAGACACAATTATGCTAGTACAATACAAAACTAATTGAACTGTATGCATGTCAATGAAAGAAAACTACGGAGCCCCCTAGGGGACATGGTACGGAGCTCCCTAGGCATACTTGCCAACCTTGAGACCTCAGAAAACGGGAGCATTCGGTCGATTCTTGTTCAGTTTTCTGTGACAATCTGCCTCACCCTCTCAGACTTTGAGTTGCGTGCGCTGCTAAAGAGACGCGCTACCATGGAAACCAAACAATGGTGTAGCTGTATTAAAGTCCGAGTGGAAACAGTCCTGAGTAAATCTGATTTGGTCAGAAATGTGGGAGAAATATGAACCCGGGAGGAATCTGGGAGAGGGCAATGAAATCCGGAGTCTCCCGCGAAAATCGGGAGGGTTGGCAAGTATGCCCCTAGGGGACATGGTACGGAGCCCCCTAGGGGACATGGATGGCATTTCTACGGCAACACAGAAACCACAACAATGGAGCGGTTCATCGATTTTACTTTGAGCCTTAAATATAAAGATATAACATCAGTGCTTGGCAATAGGCACGGGTTTCACATAACTGAAGACACCTCAAGAGAACACTCGGAGCGAGGGGACATGCACGTCCCTCTGAGCTGAGTTATCGACAGATTCGAATTTAGCGGATCAATAACTCATGAACAGAACGTTGTAAAAATACAAACAACATGACTTTACAATCATAGCAAGGTAGACAACGAGCTACAGAGTCGTTTTTATCAGAACAGTTCGATAAATTGGTCACAATCTGCAGCTGGAGGAGGGAGCGGAGGAGTGCTTAGGGACCGTCTGCAAACTGCAACGGGGTTTTGTGAGATCTCGCAAAACTTTATTTATTTATTTATTTTGAATCCTTTTTCCCCTTCTCCATGTCCCCTAGGGGGCTCCGTAGATAACATACAGTGGAATAAAATACTGTGTATTGTAATAATATATAAAGGAATTCTTAGACTCCAAACAGATGTATGTTTCATATCAGGAGACACAAGCAAAATGCAAAATAGGTAAACAATGTTAAGTGAAAAACAGAGCAAGATTATTTTGTAATTATGAATAAATAAAAAATTAAAAAGTTCATATTTATCTCCATCTTTCCGTAACATGCAGAAATAAAGTCAAACATATACAGTGAAATATAGAGTAAGATAAATAGATGATGTACATTTTTTAATATTTTCCTATTGTAATAATTATGAAATTAGTTCATAAATACCTAAATAAGCACATAAAAAAAAATATATATATATATGTAGAGCGTTAAGAGATGACTATGTTCTATGAAAGAGGTTTAATGATGCAGGTTTGATGCAGGTATAATAAAAAACGACTGTAAACAGAAGTTTGTGTTCCATGCAGGAGACACAGGTTTGATGCAGGAATAATACACATTTCTACCCGTGTCTCTGCTCAGGTTTGTGAATGGAGGACTGATCTGAACTGGTCTGCCAGTATTCCAGCATCAGCCAATCACAGTCCCTGGATGTCTCCGTGTCTCCGGTCGGACTCGGACGGACGCGCCTCTCTCTGGACTCGGACTAACTTAAAAAGACGGACGAGTGTTTGCAGCGGGAAAAACTGTCAGTGAGACGTTCAGGTGCAGAGGACTCAGCCTCGTCTTCAGAGGGACTGACGAGACGTTATCACCTGAGAAAACATGTGGAAACTAAAAGGAGGAGAAAAAGAGGATTACGATGAACTTGATTTTTCTGATGCTACTGATCTTGGACTTTTAAAAAACACACAATGCACTGGTCGATTTGTACAACTGTTGTTTGCTGCCGTTTCCTTGTTTTTCCTTCCATGCTGTCAAAAAGAGAGTTTTGGGATTAAGAGATACACACACGACGAGGCCGGGCATTCACACACTCGAGGGGTCAAAGACGGACAGGCCACCATGTTGGAGGGCCTGTAATCGCACTAAGGCTACCCTGTTTTTATTTGTTAAAAGAAATGGAATCTTAAAGGGAAACTTCAGCTTCAAAGGGAACATGTGTAAATCTAAATCCTTAAACTCACATGCCTCCATGGGGGATTAAGAGTCATGAAATGGAGAAAAGTCGCTATGATTTGAAGTAAATAAGTAAATATGGAATCTATACATGATGCTATGAATGATATATGAACACATCCCGATGTAAAAACCTTTAGAATATTTATAAGAATATAGTTGAAAAGTGTGGTGAATGGAAGTGATCGTTAAGTGGAGATTCATGGCTCAGAGTAAAACAAGATTTAACGAAAATATCCTTTAAGAAATGGCAGAAGAATAGAGTTAATATCACCATGAAACTTCTCCACTTTATCACTTACTTTTTGACCATTTCTCAGTGTATTACAAGCTTTGTTCAAGGTTATGTTGGGGCGCTGCAACAACAGGAGAACTGTATTAAAACATCCTTTTACAACATGTCACACAACAGGTGCAGTATAATCCAGTCTACACACACGAAGTAGGAACAATAAATGTTTTGTGTGAGAATTTTCACCATTTTTAGATAATTTGTTCGCCAGTGGAGGCATGTGAGAAAAATATCGTCCTTTTAAGAATTCAAGGGTGAACTGAGGTCATTCATTGTTATACAAATGGGGGTGAAGAAGTCCTTTAAAATGTTAGCAACCGTGCTAATGGAATGCTAATAGCAAAGAGACATATATGACAGAAAATAGAAATACGTGGAGGGGTTTTTCTCAGAGGGAAGATTTTACATCATACACATCTCAACCTTTGAATGTTTTGAGCCTGATTGTATTTCAACATTTCATTTCATTTTATTTTATTTAGGCAACTGAGTCCAAGATCGGGCTTTCTGTGTCTGCAAAAGGGTGTTTTTTTCGTTTTGTTTTTTCTCAACTCAACACTGAGTGATGAACCTGTCCCACTGAGGTCACTTTAAATGAAATGGAAACCACAGTAACAGATCATGTATTTGTTATACCTGATGAAAAACAGGCAGATTTAATCCACTAACAACAACCGGAACATCTGAGTCAAGCTCATCCGTTCTTATCACCATTGTTCTGCTGCTTTTCTCCCTGCATTAAAGGAGGGGTAGGTAAGTTTCAGAAACCGGCTCGAGATACACTTGTTGTTATATTCCATGGAATGCTTTTAACATCCAGATAGCAATGAATATCTGAAGTGCTTTGACAACAAATCCATACAACAATGTCATCTGTAGAAGCCGTAATACTGTAAAAAGTACAACCAATCGGACGGCCTACCTGCCTGTCAGCCTCCCATCGGGGCACAAATGTATCTCCTGCCCTCATTGGTCATGTGCGCGTTGGAGGAGTGGCAGATTTTCTCCGGTTGTGTATTTTCAAATTCTAGCGATCTCGAGCCGGTTTCTCAAATGTACCTACCCCACCTTTAAGGTGTCATGTAGAAATGTGACTTTTCCCCACTTAACATCTCACATGCAAAGCTTAAATATTCAGCCTGCAGAAACAGCCTTACATGAGCACAACCGCAGATCTTTTAAAATCCGAATCCTGACCTCCAGCATCTCTTGTCTGGCAGGCCGTCACCAAGCCCTGATCAGGTCACAGAAATCCGTCCTTTTGTTTTTCAGGAAGACGATGTTTTCATCTCCCTCTGACATGACAGATTTGTAGTTGATGTAGTCGCCTAAAAATGTCATCTCTATCCAATCAAATGATAGGTTCAGAAAATAACCCGCTTTGTGTCCCTTTGTGTTTCATGCACTTTAGGAATGTAAACTGATTTCCTACATTTCCCAGAATGCCTCTTGGCAACCTTAGGATGAGCGTTGCTGTTTGAAATCATATAATACATATAGCAAACTTGTCGCCCAATTATAATAATTAAGTTACCTTTGATACTAATAGCACACCATGTCCTTGAGTTGCAATGCATTCTGGTACATTGAGGCTTATGTTGGTAGATGACTTGGTAATATTGATCACTGACATGATTTTAACATAGCTGGAACAACACACCAAAGATACGAATATCTTCAGAAATGCAATTAACAAAACAAACAGCTGATTTTAACGAAGTTGTATTTAATATAGCCACCTCTCTGAATGCAAAAAATGAAAAAGATGTCACTTTTTATTGTTGAGATTATATAAATTATTTATTTATTATTTATTAACAATGCACTTATGTTGATGGGTAGAACACAGAACAGAAGCCTTACCTTTTTAGATTCAGAGGTAAGAGGATTATAAGGGTAATTGTCTTTCTGAATTCGATGTTATGGTACCAGGAGTTTAAAAGCCCACATTTTTTTCCCAGAATGCCCTGCCTCAGAGTGTGTGTGCCTGCCGTGACTCATCTCTACCTGTCGGATTTATTTGTTGAAATGCCCAGGTGTGTTTTGCTCATTCTATTTCTCAGTACCCTGACGCTGGCTACTGGCTCAGCGCTTTCAGTAAAAAATCCAGAAAAATAAACGTTGCTGTGTGGGATCATTTTTACATTTGGATATGTTAAGGCGGTGGTTTTGCAGAGTTCCTCATTTGATAAGGATAATGGAAATATTGAGGACCTGTTGCCGAGCCCAGAAAGGTTAACCTAAAGCTGTGTGCACATGTTATTTAGCTGTTAGATGAAAACAAAAATGGATGTCAAGATGTTTCTCCAAAAGCCAACATTTCATTCATAGCGGTTAACATTGAAAAAGATAACAAAATAAGGTCCAACTAACTCCACCAGTGGATATGGCTGTTCAAAAGTCGTATTGAAGTCATAGCAAAAAAGTGTTAGTACCGTATAAATCTAAAATACCCCAAAAATAAGTACTCATTGAGTGAAATGGCCCAATTCAGACTTAGAATTTCAAGTAGATATACTTTTACTGAATTTCAATAACAGGTGCTGAAATAAGTATCTTTGCTCCGTAGCTTAATCCATAATAATGTTCATCTTTATAGATTGAATAAATAATGTTATTCTTCAAAGCCAGTCACCAATTTTTTTTTGTATTGTAAAAAAGTAGTACATTTGCTTCCAAAATCTATCGTAGAACAAAACAGAAACATGTAAATACACGTATCTCAAAATTGTGCAATAATAAAATACTCGAGTACTTCATCACATTATACAATGGCCGAGGCTATAGACAGGACGGTCCTGCAGCTAACGTCAAATGACTATATACAGACCGGGCTATTATAGCATGCTTAAGCAAGTTTCGCGGGTGGTAATGTAGGGATAGGATTCACAGATAAATATTCTCACGACAACATTTTTATTTTAGAAATCGGAGAAACCGTCTTTTGAATTGTATGTAGTATGCTGTACATTTTTGTAATTTATCCTGCTGTAAACGTTAATTGTACACCAATTATATCCATATTTCTGTAGACTACATAAAAAGCCATTTCAGGGCTTCTGTGCAGGACCGTCCTGCAACCAGTTGGCGTTGTGTACAGGACGGTCCTGTATATAGCCACTCCCTTATACAATAAGTCAAAAACAGCCATATTTATATTTTGTAATCTGGAAACATAATTAACAGGCATTTTACCATTTAAAATACGACATACTTTATCCATAGATGATCAGAATTCTAGCTGATACATTTTCTGTCAATGGATTCCATCATTTGAAATGTTTAATGTGGAGTATCCAGACAAAAGCTTATGAGTGTACAGTGAGCATATGCATACATCACATGGACGAGCAGTTAACGCGATATAACAAGGTTCTTCTGTTTGAGCTTCCTCTGCAAGTGCTTCATTTTTAACGGCAGCTATTCACTCTGAAATGTTTAAGGCTGAGTACTCTGGCGCTATATCGCATGGCTGGCTCATGAAGCTTTTTAAGTGATAAAAAGAGTGAGATATCTCGGGTAAATTATGCAGCTCCTTCTCTCTGATGCTCTCCAGAGGTGCCTGGGGAGAAGGTGATAGACATATCTGCATCCTCCAACGCTAACTACTGCACACTCCAGGTGAAGAGGGACACCGTGCTTTAGCTAAAAGCAAGACTCTAGTTTCCCCGAGCACTTTAAATAAAAATGCAGCGAGAGGATTACTCAGCAGAGCCACAGACACGATGCACGGTGAATAAGGTCAAGTGCACTCTTTGGGAGAATGAAAAGGGCCGGCATGCATGGTGGACGTGAAAAGAGACACGCGGTAGTGACCCAATGGGAGAGGGACAGACCATCGTTGTAGGATGAAAACGCTGGAGGCCAGATCTGAGAATGTGGACGACAGATGGGGACGGAGCGGAGATAGAGTACACACATCCTTTATTGTCATGTGCACATTAGCCACAGTGTAGATATGGCAATGACCAACTTAGGTCACAGGCTCCTCCAACAGTGCAACATGAATATATAGAGGACCAGAGATGGTAAAAGTACACACATCCTTTACTCCAGTAGAAGTACTCGTGTTTAATAATACTCTGGTAAAAGTAGAAGTACTGACTAAACTTCTTCACTCAAGTAAATGTAAAGAAGTATGGGCTTCGAAATGTACTTAAAGGTAGGGTATGTAAGAACGGAGAAACCAGCTCGAGTGCGCGAGAATTTGAAAATACACAACCGGAAAAAATCTGCCCCTTCCTTCAGACTTTCTCACAGAGCCCCTCCCCCAACACACACGAACGCGCACATGACCACGCGAACGCGGACATGACCAATGAGGGCACGAGATAAGTTTGTGCCCCGATGGAAGGCTGACAGGCTGACAGGCTGACAGGCTGACAGGCAGGTAGACCATCCTGTACTTTTTACAGTATCACAGCTTCTACAGATGAATTTTTTTAATGGATTTTTTGTCAAAGCACTTCAGATATTCATTGCTATCGGGATGTTAAGAGCATTCCATGGAATATAACAACAAGTGTTTCTGAAGTGAATTACCTACCCTACCTTTAAGTACAGAAACAAAATATTTGTACTCTACTACTTCCCACCTCTGAGAGACTGAGAGCCACGACTTGAACATTTCCTCTGCAGGATGAGAGCTGGGATCATTTATATATAATGTATTTATTTCAACAAGGTCCATGAATACAAATACATTGATCTCAGAAAAGAGATGAATTATGCCAGATTTGAGCTAATAGCTAATTTCCATCTGCAGTCTTTAGGTAGGTACATAACAATCAACACACACTACAAACCAGTGCATAATCTCTATCACACAAACCATTATAAAACATGATTTATGTACAGGTCAATAAAATAATACATGGTACAGTTAAAATATAATATTACAATACAGTTTAAATTGGAAAACTCAGATCACAGTGTAATTAATCATGGCAGCCTCTATCGTCGAGTTGGGATCCAACGTCACAATAAAAAAGGGGAAAAGACGGACAACAAAACGGTAAGATGATAATAAGCTTTATTTGTAGCACCTTTCATAGAATTGCAGTCAAAAGTGCTTCAAGTTGATATCTCATAACATTGTCACAGAAAATGTATATCACATAGAATACAGTTACCAGTTAAAAGACATCACAAAATAGACATAACATTAGCAAAGAATAGACATATAATATGAGCATTTGAGATGATATAACAGTGCATTTAAAGCAGGATAGTGCAAATTCCATTGTGATTACATCCTTAAAGACTGCCAGCGATGCAATGACATTAACAATAATCCTGAAGGCTAGTAAGAGAGCTAATCATGTGACAAGAAGTGACATTTTAAGGACAAATCTTTGAATACACTTCACCAAATGAGCGTTTCGGGGTTTAGCTACAGTCCATTGTGCAGGTTGAATAACAAAAGGATTCAATCGACAACAGCTTGCATTACACACAAGCCAGAGCCAGGCTGTGGTGGGATGTAACCACGTACTAAAGTACTGCACTAAAGTACACATTTTAAGCACTTTCACTTATGAGTCATGACGTGTCATACCACTTTCTACTTTTACTCCTCTACTTTTACCTGAGAGCTTTAGTTGTTGAACAAATGATAACTTTTGTATACCAAACATAGGAAAAAGGTTTAAAATGTGATGTTTTGCTATCAATTACACAACCGACACGCCCGACACGGTACAGTACTAATAATTAGAATTAAAGGATTAGAGGATATACATAACATTTATTGGTTACATCACTTTTTTCCAAACAAAGACAAGTCATTTGAATGTATTACTATTATTGTTCATTTTCTGTGCAGGACTTTCCTTTTTAACAGAGTATTTCTAAAGTGTGGTAGATTAATCTCAGTATTTCCTCCACCGCTGCAGCCGGTAATCACTAGAAATCACGTTTTTAACAGCCAGTTGAGTATAAGATATGTAGTATTGCGGCATTGCTGTGATTTAAAATATATTAATACTTTGAGGTTATGGCAGTATTTAAAAAAAGTATAATCACTATTACATTTGATAGACTACAAGTGATATCAATCCATCACAATGAAATAGAAAGAATAATGCTATGGCACAATATACATATATAAAGCCAGAGGGAAATATTAATTCATACAAAATCAATAGAGGCTAAGCACAAATGTGTGGACTGTTGTTTTTGAGTATTGCTTAGTTTTACTTCCAAATATAATAAACTAGAGTCGTAATTCATTCCACATGCTTTAAGTGTAGGTTAGTGCCATATGCACAGTGTGAGATATTAAAGGCGAATTTTAAAGGAAATAAATACTTATATAGTGGCTTACTGCAGTCTGTGTTATCCCATAACGGACTGCTCCTCAAAATAAAACATGGGGCAGTTTAAATGGACTCAAAGCTCACTGATCAGCACTGTTGTCACTCTTGTTTTGATCTACCTGCCCCTCTATATTCACATTGGACGTTGGGGACGTCAGTGAAACCGAATGCCCCCTTTAATAGGGCTTTCGCTTGTTCTCGGTTTTTCATTTTGAAACGCCCCCGTTGACCACTATCTCGACACCCAATTGGTCCAGCCGTCATCCATCGAACGACGTACAAAGATCTCGCACTACAATTGGCTCAATCAAATTTCACTCAAAAAGACAGTTCAAGCTGATTGGCCACCCTGCTTGTCGCTCAACACTCCCCTGTCCGCTGATTGGTTGCAGCGGCGGCGCAGGCGGACTCCTCCACGGGACTCGGTCTTCAAGGCTCACGGAGAGCGAATGTCGTCATGAGCGGTGGGTAGGAATTAAAACATTGGTGTTTATATTACATTCTACTTTGTTAAAACATTATATTTGCATTGAATAGAAGACAACTGGACATGGGACGAATACGTGTGTTTTTGTAGGGGCCACTCGGGCAGTTGGGTGAACCTAAATAAGGTTTGCACTTCCGGAAAAAAGGGCAGCCTTTTTCTGTATCAAAGAGTTTGTCCGGCTAGCTAACGCATCAGCTAGCCAAATATGCGAGTGTTATCTATGGTGCGTTAGTTGTGTTTCCAGTGCTTTCCCCCCGCCCATTTATTCCTGGGTAACATACACAGATGGAGCAAGTAACGGTTCCATTTTGGTTCGTTTTATAAGTAGAAACTAAGCTGCACTGAGGGAAAATCAGCTTAAGCTAGCGGCTAACCACTTCAGCTTTACCCCCGGTTAAACAGTGGTGCTAGTTAGCATGCTAACTAGCTACCGTTAGCTACAGTAAACCAACTGTATGTGTTTGATGGCGGCGCTATTCTGAGGCCGCACTGTTTTTTTTAGTATGTGAGTAAGTATGTGTGCATTACTGGCAGTGGTGCACGAAATATTCATATATTTTACTTTAGTTAAAGTAGTTATAATTCATAATAGACATACCTTCTTAGAAGTGAAAACCCTGCATTCAAAACCTCTCAATCAAAGTACAAAAGTATGAGCAGTAAAATATGGTAATGTACCAAACAAAAGTATGCAGAATGACCTTTTTTTAGAATCATATAGATTATAATATTTAATTACGATTATTATATGTGAATCACTTGCAGTTGTGGAAGAAGTATTCATGTACTTTGCTTTAGTTGAAGTTGTAATTCTGCATTCATTACCTAAAGTCAAAATGTAAAAGTACAAAAGTATGAGCAGTAAAATATGTTAAGGTACGTTTAAGTATGCAGAATGACCTTTTTCAGAACCACATAGTATATAGATGAATGTTTTTTATATTATTATGTGTGCTTCACTTGCAGCGTTGGTATTCTGAAATCTTTACTCCAGTGAAAGTAGTTATAGCTCATAATGGAAAAACCCAATTACAAGCAAAAGTCCTGTAATCAAAACCTCTCAAGTCAAGATGTAAACATACACAACTATGATCAGTAAGATATGTTTAGGTACTTAAAGTATGCAGAATTACAGAATCACATAGATTATATGATTTGACTATTGTTGCATTAATGCAGCGTTTCTCAAAGTGTGGGGTGCAGAGATGTGAAAGGTGGGACGCGATGAACGGGAGATAATTGTTCGATAATGTTTTGGACCTCAGGCCGGAATCAAACCCGGGTCCTCGCGGGCGGTAGTGGATTATTACAGCCGGAGACTCGCAACGGCGGTGGACTTTCACAGCACCGGAGCCGCCAGAGCCTCGCGGCGGCGGATACGGTACCGGTGCTGTGAAAGTCCACGGCCCACCTATGCCAGAGCCAGCGGCCCACCATGGGAAAACTCCCGAATCTCCCGATGGCCTATCCGAGCCTGCTCACACACACACACACACACACAACTGAAACCAAAGTCATTTGCAGACATATACGTAAAAAATCTCTCATACACACATGTGAGAGAGTGAGAGAGAGAGAGAGAGAACACACCGTTATCTATTTAATATAGCCTAGTTGTACAACATAAAGTGAGAAATCATTCCAATGTGTACTATAGGACAGTCAACAGTTTGAAAGGAGAGTGATTAATAAAATGCATAAATAAAAAGAAAGAATGCTAAACTAGGTAACATAAGATAAGAATAAACCAGTTTAAATGATTTGTTATTGGTTGTGATAATATTCTAAAGATGATTGGAGTATTGAAAAGTATACAGCTCCCTTTCATCGAGTGTTGAGAGCTGTATCCGTACATTCATGCTGTGCTCAAAGTGCACCAGATCGATGCTTTTCACTTCAACATTTAAAACCAAAAATCATACATTTTCTTTTCACTGCAAACGGGTCCCTCAGACCCAAACAGCACTCACACAAACAACACACAACAAAAGTAAGCATATAGTAATGATAAAATGTGCTAAATATATACACTGCAAAGAGGAGTGAAAGTAGCTCACAACTCGTTTAATTTTTTTGAAAGTAGCTCTCATCCTAAAAAAGGTTGGAGACCCCCGTTATAGAATCAATCAGTCAATGTTTATTTATAGCCCAATATCACACATGTTACATCTGTCTCAGTGGTCTTCACCGTGTGGACAGAATATCAGTATGACAATACGACACCCTCTGTCTTCAGACCCTCTGTCCTTAGACCCTCTGTCCTTAGACCCTCTATCCTTAGACCCTCTGTCCTTAGACCCTCTGTCCTCAGACCCTCTGTCTTTAGACCCTCTGTCCTTAGACCCTCTGTCTTTAGACCCTCTGTCCTCAGACCCTCTGTCTTTAGACCCTCTGTCCTCAGACCCTCTGTCCTCAGACCCTCTGTCCTTAGTCCCTCTGTCCTCAGACCCTCTGTCCTCAGACCCTCTGTCCTTAGACCGTCACATCGTACAAGGAAAAACCTCCAGAGAAAACCCAGTTTAAAGGGAACATGGGAGAAACCTCAGGGAGAGCAGCAGAGGAGGGATCCCTCTCCCAGGACGGACAGACGTGCAGTAGATGCCGTGTGCAAATTGAAAAGATAATACATTTGCAACATAGGTATAGAACGATACATTTGACCATTTTAAGCTTGGCCTACCATTTGATCGGAGGACGAGGAACAGGTGGGGCTTGATGAGGCCCGTCTGTTCAAAGCGGGATGACAGAAACAGTTTGAGAACCGCTGCTTTCATGTGTTCATCACTGACATGTAGCAGCTGTGAAAAGTTGAGCTAACTTCACTTTATGAACCAGTGTGTAAACCCTTATGTGTAAAAATAATTTGGGTGATGCATACTTTGTTTTAATATTTACTCAAGTACTGCACTTAAGGACACACAGTGTGAGAAAAAGTTTTTAGAGAGTACTTGTCCATGGACAAGTGAGTTTGGCAATTTACTTGTCCGAATACATTTTTCACTTGTCCAGAATGGACAAAAATTGGGGCCACTGGATTCTTCTTCTTCGTCATCGTATTTTACACTTTCCCCACGGTTTTTACGACACCGCTAACGTAAGTGAGATTTTACTGCATCACACATAGGGTTGGGTATCGTTTGGATTTTAACGATTCCGGTTCGGCTTTTCGATTCCGGTTCTTTGAGAGGGTAAAAATAAGTCAAACTGGGAGAAAAATATATTTATGAAAACATTAAGTCAAATCTGTATTCCTATTTACAAATCACTTCATACTGTTTAATTTCTTACGGTTATTGAATACAATTATATAAAAATAATCTCTGCATTGTTTAGTTAGTTCCAAGTGGTGCAGTTTGAGAATGTACAGTTGGCCCAGTCTCCTCTGATGCTACACTGCAACCTGCCTGTGAGACAGAGTCCAACCACACATGTCCAACACATAGGACATAACCTAATAATAATAATACATTATATTTATAGCCTACAGTATAGGCCTAGCGCTTTTCTACAACTCAAAGACGCTTGCACGCTTACACATGTCCTGCAACACACATCTGCAGCTGCCCAGCTGCTCACTGTTTGTAAAAGCAAATAAAAAGTATTTTCATTTCAATAATGTACTTTCTATACCCTGCTTCATAAACAATACTGACATCCCTGTGCTCCTCCGAGTCTGGGGGTCCGGGGATGTGAGGACAGCGCGAGGACACAGACAGAGAGGCTGCTTCACTTCATAAAGGAAATGGCATCAATATTAACAACACAGGAGCTAAAGCACTTAGTAACCTTCATTACTTGTTAGAGAAAGAACATAAGACAAAGATGAGGTTGTCAAACAGGCAGCGGATCCGCTGTGTGTAGAAAGAGAGAGAGACGCTGAGCTGCACCGTGCAGCGATCAGCTGATACGGAGCATAGAGAGAGCTGCAGTCCGCGGGGCTCGGCCTCGCCTCCTGTCCTCACAACTCTTATTAATCCCGGGACCGGACAATTGTTATTTGTTCCTACTCGGAACCGAGTTTTGCTTCCCAACCCGGCCACTGTGCTACACTTCCCGCCCGCCCCGCCCCGCCCCCGTCTAACTGTACAGAAAACGGCGAGATGCATTTCCTTAGGAATCTACAAGCAGAACCGAAACTAACACTTCTAAACGAACAATGGCGGACACGGGCAATTTGCGAAGGAGTTCTGCCTTTTTGTAAACTGAATGTATCAATAATTTGTCAATAAATCAGGGCGAAAAACGTCACTTGTCCGCCGGACAAGTCAATTGAAAGATCTACTTGTCCGATATTGTAAATAACACGTCCCGGGCGGTGGGACGTGTACTTTTTCGCACACTGACACATCTGAGGTACTATTTACAGAGGTTACGCTATACTTTTGCCCAAAGACAATATTGCCTTTGTACTCCACTGACGGCTTCATTAGAGTTTGTAATCCTCGTTCTCTCCGTGTGTCTTAAGACGTGTTGAACCTGATGGTGAACGACAGGATGACATCTTTCTTTGTGTACCATTTAAGCTAAATGAACTATTTTTAAAATCCTCTTGGATCAGCTGGAAAACTGTGCGGCTTTTCTTAGCGCATGAATAGTTGACTTTTTGGAGAGACGTTGTTCTCATAGCACAGCAGACATGATGGTCTGATTGTAGATTAAACTGTGGATAAAGTAGGTTAAACATCCATGGCTGTGAAATGCAAAATACACAATGCAGCAGTTATATTAATCCCAACCCATCGTGTATCATAATCACACGACAAGCAACACGATGGAACATTTTACTGCACAATAAGGACTTTTCATTCTGTACGTGTATTGTGCGTTTGTACTTGAAGCAGGACTTTGACTTGTCGTGGAGTATTTCCCAGTGTGTTATTAGTCCTTCTAATTGAATACGTTAGCTGAATGCTTCTCCCACCACTGCTCAAGTGGAATCTACGCCATCAGAGATCAGTGGTTCACGGGCTGTGGTATTCCTGTGTGGAAGTCTTTTGGTTTGACGGTGAAGTGTTTGGCACCGTGATCCACAGCTGCCACGTTCACCCAATGAGGCACTCGGCTCTACAGGAAGTAGTTCCGAGGCCTGTCCTACGAAGCCGGTTCCACCTAACCTGGATATGTTTGAGTTAGCCGGTTGGCCTAATCCAAAACATACGCGCTCTCGCTAAACTGTACTACGACGCTGGGTTATCAAGTGGATCGCTCAAGCCAGCCGTGTCCTATCTAGTTAGGTGCGCGTTCACATGAGAGGGGTGGTATCTGGAGCATTCGACCAATCACAGACATGGAGCATACTGACAGCGCAGCGTCATACTTCCTGAATGAAAAGTGAACTATAATACTAGACATATGAAGAAGTTAAACTTTAAACATCCATGACTTAAACACTTGATCAGGATCAAAGCCTCAGAGCTGCACCTGCAAGGTGAACACAGCTGGAACAGAACAAGTGTTTGAATGCGTCCATCAACAGGTTTATGATATCACTGCCCGTCTAAAACACGATCTGACTTTCATTACATTTGGCTCGAGTGTTTCGTCAACTTAATGTGTTGCTTAGAATAATACTTCTGCATCCAGTCTGTGACGCTGAGAGTGTTGCACAGATACGGCTCAGCTGACTCAGATCAGGAGATATATGATACATTATGAAGTGATATGAATGATAACGGGACACATCGACGTCTGCACTCAGTGCCGCGGACTGTACGTAATGTTACTCTGATCCGGTTACTGATGTTGTGGCAGATATTTAATTAAGCTTTCTTTCATAATCGTATAGTTATAACAGTCGGATTGCTCTGGAGATGGGAGGGGATGTTCTATTCATTCTTTAAGGTTCGGCCCACGCAGAGGAGCCGTCAGAATTAAGCAGTTGATTTTGTGGATACGGTGTTGTTGACGCTCCCTCAGAACAACCTGCTGAAATGGTGTCGGTGTGAATTTGACTGTTTTGAAGCCCCAGCGTGCGTTTCATGTTTCTCTGTGCTAACATACGCTACTATACTACTGGAGTCAGAGCTTTGCATATGTTTTCCTGCAAACTGAATGCATTGCAATCCTTAATAACTAGTCAAATATAAAACATCCTGTCCAGTGTGTGATAAACATGATTATTTTAAACTTTACCCAATTTCCTAATCCAAGCAAGGTAGCGACTGTATTCGCCATGACACAGGCAGTCTGTGGTTTGTGCTTGTTTCACTTCTGTCTAGCTTCTGATCAGACACGAGGAGCTGTGAGCTCTGAGTGCTAACGGCTAACGGCTGATGTTGGTTTTGTGGTTCTCATTGGAGATGACGTCACGGCTCCGCCTACACTGCGTTACTATAGTTACTGCCCAGCTACTGAACTGCAATGGGAACGCAGCATAAAGTGAGCCTGGCCTAACGAGGCCTAGCTGTACCGTACTGAGCCGAGCGAGGCCCTGCAGTGGGAATGCGCCATAAGTGTCCTTGCTCCATTTGCACAAAGCAAACAACACATCTTGTTTAATTTATTTATATCTATTCCCACTGTTGACTATATTTGTGTAGCGATGTCTGTAAAGCCTTTATGGACTCTGGGAATGCTTTCATAGCAGCTGAACTATTTGCTAAACTGTCTCTTTTAAGTTGCTAAGTATTCATATGTAGAAAAACAAATGCTCAGCCCTGCGACTTGAATGTAACGGCAGTGCTCTGCTTCAGACACGGCTCTACTTTCTGGCTCATCAGTGCGATGGGGAAATCACTATCTCTTGCAGTACGTCCGTGACAAATCAGTGAGTTCCCAGCAGCCTTTGCACTTCTCACTTGTGCTGCTGGTTGCCAGAGCAGCTCTCTGTGGCTGCCATGTGGTTAAGTGTCAGCTGCTGTCTGATTGCAAGTGTTTGCCATCTGACATGTCTTGAGCTCTGTTTTACAAGTTCAATTAAGTTCAGTTAAACCTGGAATATATGCTAATAATAGTAATAGTATTAATAATGTTCATTGGTCACACCACCAGTTTGTTTTACTGTAAACTTGGAGGCAGCCTGCCTGCAGAGCAGACTGCTGCTGCAGCACGCGACACACCGACCCCGCCCTCTCCCTCACACGTGCGACTAAAGATGAACAAAGCGGCAGGTAAAAAGAGTTCCTCCCTCGTGGAACTACTTCGAACTTACGATTAAGCCAGGGCTGCCGAATAATCGATTTTGATCATGGTCAGTTTCTGGCAACCCTACGTTCTGCGTAAAACCACAAATTACACCCTGAAGGCACTTTCTGTATGCCTCTCCTAAAATTGGCTTCTGCCGTAGAGTTTATTTTAGGGGATATGTTCTCCACCTGTATTGCCGTTCAGGCCATAATGACCAGTGGAATCGGTCCCTCGCTGTATCTTCACTTCCCTCAGAGCAAATCTTTCTGACAGCCTCAACCTTTTTGGGCCATTAGGCTGCATTGCTCAAGATTTACTCTGCCACTAAACCCTCGGGCAGCCTGCCCTAAAAGTACTTATGCTGGGTGTCTTCAAATCTATATAATAATTATTATTACGTGAGTGATGACTGCAGTCCAACGATGCAATTCTCTGCGGTGAGAGCGAATGTTGGCCAGTTCTTTTGTTATTTGTTAATTCATTAATCAAGGAGCGGACATGACGTGGTCAGTCGGTCAAGTAAACCAGCACTTTAGGTGTTTAGGGAAAAGGAAGTCAGTTATTTAGCATGAGCTTTTGCACAATATCCAAAGCTTATTGGACCAGCTTATTATTAACATCTAATAAAACATAATTATGACACCTGAAAAAACAAGCTTGGGCTTTCAAAATGTTTAAAGGGGCCCTATTATGCACATTTTCAGGTGTCATAATTATGTTTTATTAGATTAGGTTCACGCAGTAGCACTCAATGTGATCAAATGGATGCGTGCACATGGTCGCTTTATTAGCCAACATTTCAAATAGTAACAGAGATATCAAAGCCGTTTTTAAAAATCAGCATCCTGGTGTTTTGAAGGTCATACTGTGTGAACTTTTACCAAATGTTTTTAAAGATTATCAACTAATTGTCCTACCTCCCAGACAGCTATATGTTATAGTGTGAAAACTACCTTGTACCCTAATAAATCTGCGACTATAGAGTGCCACAGTGACGCGTCCTAAACCACAGTGTAGGGCTGCACGATATTGAAAAAAACTGACATTGCGATTCTGCGATACATATTGCGTTTTTTAAACTATATTTAACCGGATGAAGGGTTTGTCCTCCCGTGCCTCGCTCATTGTTTATCGGTGTTTTGATGGTCTGCAAACTAGCGGGGCGGGGCCTGCTGTGATCTGATCAAGAGTGATTGTGATTGGTGGTTTGCCGTGCATGCAGAGCCTGCATGTCACTCACTCAAGAACCCCTGACATGAGAGTTTTCCTTTTGTAGCAAGCAGCAAAATAATTGTAACATGACGTGTTTGAGTTAATTCACCGACTTAAGCCCTGAGCCTGTCTGTCAGGTCTCAGGCTCGAAAATGACATTCTCAGAACAAAGGACCAGATCTTCCCTTCTAAACAGGGGCGGTTCTAGGGGGGGGGCCTAACACTGACCTCTGACCCCCCTGTGGCCCCCCTAACAATGACATTTGTTTTTGTTTTTTTCAAATGTATATTTTCTGGTACTCGGTTTGCCAAAAACCGCAGGATTTTGTTGCTGTAATGTAAGATTGTTCAGACACCCTTATGTAAAGTAGAGATGTAACTGTTCATTGCCTTATTTTTATATAAATATGGTGTTAGTGCAAACATTGCACGATAACTTAAAGGTGGGGTCGGTAAGTTTCAGAAACCGGCTCGAGATACACTTTTTGTTATATTCCATGGAATGCTCTTAACATCCCGATAGCAATGAATATCTGAAGTTTTTTGACAAAACATCCGTAGAAGCCGTAATACTGTAAAAGGTACAACCAATCGACTGGACGGCCTACCTGCCTGTCAGCCTTCCATCGGGGCACAAACTTATCTCGTGCCCTCATTGGTCATGTGCGCGTTCGTGTGTGTTGGAGGAGGGGCTCTGTGAGGAAGGGGCAGATTTTCTCCGGTTGTGTTGCGATCTCGAGCCGGTTTCTCAAACTTACCTACCCCACCTTTAAGCTGGAGCTAACAGTAATAACTATAAGATCTATCTGAAATAAATAAGTGAACTGAAACAAATACCAATAACTGGATTGCATTGTTTTCTGATGCGCAATTACTTCATACTGTCTAGTTCTCTTTTTCGTCCTGCATTCATTGGGCCCCCCTCAGAAAATAACTGGCCCCCCTCGGCCCCCCAGTCAAATTGGTCTAGAACCGCCACTGCTTCTAAAAGGGTTACATTTATAATCTTTTCTCTCAAAGCAATGATAAACCTGGGAGTTGGATGTTGGATGTCAGAATCAATATAGATGTTTTTTATTTAAATAAAATTCAGATTGAACATGGTAAAAAAACTGTAAATTATAGTGTCCGTCCAAATTATATTTTGTACTTATAGTGAAAACTAACCTTAGACGATGGGTTAGTAGACTAAAAGCTTAAGGAATCCAAAGTATAACATATAATAAGTACCCTGTATCAAGATTGATGCAAAACAAGTGACATTTGACCTTTTTAGAGAGACTTTGGGTCAGCAGGATATCATGGAGCTTGTCTTCCTTCGATGTGTTTCTGTTTTGTGTGAATGTCCTCCTGTGATGTCCTTGCACAGACTAACCACTGAAAATAGATGCAGCCCTGAATCTGACTGTGTGTGTGTGTGTGTGTTTTCCAGAACAACAGGACAGTATGGCCACCACTGTTGCTGTCAGTCCCAGTGAATACCTTCAGCCCTCCAACGTTTCCATACAAGTGAGTAACGTCCAGATGTTGAGTCCCGCTTGCCTCTACACTCTGGCTTCTCTCTGCTGCCGCCGTTACCTCAGTTCACCCACGATGCGCATGCCGCTGAAAAGGGACATTTTCCTGCCAGGATCCAACGGAGTGATAGATGTCCCCCTTTTTTTAATTATAGAAACAGATTTATCATTAATAATAATAACAATAATAGATTACATTTTGTATAGCGCCTTTCACGGGACCCAAGGTTACTTTACATGGTGAGCAAATAATAAAGTACGCATTAAATAAGTAGCAGTGGAAGCAGGGGGACTGTGAGGGGTCAAAGGTCATGGTGAGCAGGCGAGGTTTTAATGATGACTTGAAGATAATACTCAATCAATGTTGTAATATTTAATATCTGAGTGTTGGGCTTTAGGGAACGGTATGTGTGTTAAACGAAATAATCCTGCCTTTTTTTAGGTGTTCAAACGGCAGTGAGGCTTTCAATAACATGTCCTATAATATTGAAGATAAGTAGAGTATATTAATTAAGGCTGTGGTTATTCATTTAACCCGGCTGGTGATATCAGGAAAGATCGAAGTGAACAGAAAACATTTCCAGTCAGGATTTAAAGGCAAGTGCTGTGGGAGATTCTTTTAGCCTCGTATCTCCCCGTCACTACTCGAGCTGTCTTCAGTGCATATGGCAGGGACACTTCCATATAATCTGAGCTTTTGATTATCGTAAATTATATAATATGAGTCGCTTTCTTATATATAACAAGTTTAAGGTTAATAATTTAATGCAAAGATCCTTCAGTGAAACCATGAGGTGTTTGTATTTTAAAGGCATCAGCAGTAGTGCTGGGGGGAAACGATTATTTCGAAAACGATTAATCGGGCGATTATTTGATCGATTAGTCGACTAATCTAACGATTATTTTTCTGTTGTTCAATTCATAAAAAACGTAATGTAAAAAAAAATTCACGATACTGTGTCTCAGGGGATCTTAATATTTAAGAACCTATTAATTAGGGATGCACGATATTGGTTTTTTGAAACCGATACCGATACCGATAACTTCCTGCTTCTCAAGACCGATACCGATAACCGATAATAAAAATTAAAATTACGCCACTAATTATTTTAATGCGATTAACGCATGTGTATTTTTTTTCCTCGGCCGCCCCGTAGCTTCAGATCGCATCGAGTTTAAAATACCATCTACAAGCTGATGCTGACAGCCCCGCTCCTGCCGCCCGCTTGTGGCAGACCACACTTCCACGCTCACCGGCAGGCACCGACTGGCCATCTGGAGGACCGGGAGGGTGTGTGTGCGTGTGGTCCGAGCGAGCAAGAGAGAGACGTTACGTGCATTGTTGTTGTTAGCATCTGGTGCTAGCTAGCTGCGCTAACGGATATAAGGATCTGTTTAAATGAAAACAGAGGAGCGCTCTATCCACACAACTGCGCCGAGCACTTGACTTGATGCAGGAAGCAGACAGCGGGACGTTGTAGGAGAAGTCAGCACACTCAGCAACATGATTGCAGCGTCCAGGCAGCTCCGGTTCGAGCATATGCCTTGAGTTGCACATAGCTCCAACGCGCGCGCGCAGACACACTGTATTGTATTATTGTCTTCGTACGCTTTTAACACACCATCGTAGCGATGGCGATGTTTCAGGTGACTGATCAGGTTCGAAGTATTAGGGAGCGCTGGATTTGTGAAGAACTCCCCTCTTCCTAAACCACTAACACCACAGTACTGGCAACACGGGAGGAGCCGAGTGAAAAACAAGCGCCCCTCATCCCAATCCACCCACACCGCAGGATTTTTATTTTTTTTTACCCAAAAAATATATTGTATATTATCGGGGCTATTAATACTGTTATCGGTTTATCGGGATGACGTCATAATTCCTAATATCGGGCCGATAATTATCGGGCCGATAATTATCGTGCATCCCTACTATTAATGTATTAAACCAGATTAACGGAAATAATCTCAGCTAACTGACGATACAAACCACGTTTACCAAAACAAAACACAAGTCTCATAAGAAGCATCTAAATGACCCCTTAGTGAAAAATGCTAACGGACATTGGCACAGAACTCGAGATAAAAGTGCCCTTATTACTTATCGTAGCTGCACGTACAAGATATCCGATTAAAGCTGAGACTCCACAGATTATGTAGGTATATAGTATCATCACTGAGGGATCCGAACTCGCGACAGGGGAAGCAAACACAGTCATCACAACACGTACCTTTACAGAGCTTCTAGGGAGATCGTCTCACCACCGTAGCTGTCAATCTGATCAAAAGACGTGTTCAATGGCATTAAAACGAGAAAAAACGCGGCTGAATCGGTTAATCCATAGGTTTTTAACGTCTATGTATAAAAAAAATATTGAATTTATAATCCATAATTCCATTTTAATGTAAAAATCGGAGAGCAAATGCTAGCTGCTAATGGTAGCCACCACAGCTAGCTGCCGCTGTAAATGTTCCAACATAGCCGTTGTGCTCGTGTGATATGCCAACTGCATTTGGCAAAGACTGCAAATGACAATATCTTTGCGTTTTGGACTAACTTTAAAATATTCCCGTGCTTTTGAAGACCTAGGGACGAGATGTTTTCGTTTGAGGGCTTCGTGCGCAATCCTGTGAGGAGGAGGTGGTAGCCGTTTCAGTCTCCATTGTGTTTGAAGTGCGATTGCGAACGGCTTGTTGCTTTGTTTACACACCCACGTGTGTGTAGCGACGCGTCGACGCGTAAATATGTCGTCGACGATATTTTGAAGTCGACGCGTCGCTCCAGCCCTAATCAGCAGATCTTTCTTTCCCAAAGGGCTGTAGCAGATTCTTGTAGCCCCTTATCTCTCTGTAAGTGTGTCTAATCATGCTGGTTGTACTGCCGGCTGTGTGTTGCGTCTGACTGGAGGTGTGTGTCTCCCTGCAGGACCACCAGCCCTCTCCTCTCGCCCTCCTTGCCGCCACCTGCAGTAAAATCGGCCCTCCTGCCGCTCAGGCTCCCGTCACCTCTCCTCCAGCGCAGCCTCAGCCTCGCCGCCTCCTCCCCATAAAGCCGGCTCCCATCGCCCCCGCTCCGCCCAAAAACCTGGGCTTCCTCTCGGCCAAGGGCAATGTGATCCAGCTTCCTGCCGGCCTGGGCTCCTCGGCGCCCGGCAGCCCCATCGTGCTCACAATCCAGCAGAGCCCGGCCCGAAGTAACAACTCCGCACCCGCCAATATCCAGTACCAGATGATGCCTCAGATCCAAGGGGCGCAGACCATCCAGATGATGCCCCAAGGAGGTCAGATCCAACTCATCCCGGGCACGAACCAGGCCATAATCACCACCCCCATGACGGTACCCTCCCAAAACGCTGCCAACACTCCCATCACCCCGCAGAAGAGTTTAGCGATCAAACCCTCCCCCCGGTCGCGTAAATCAAACAACTCCCACGTGGTGCAGCTGCACGGCGGGATCACGCTGCCGCTCGGCGTGGCGACGGGAGAGATGGGCGGCACTCAGTTTATCACGGAGACGGCAGCTGCTCCGGCGAAGGGGAGAAGAGGCAGGAAGAAGAAGATAGTTCTGAACGCTTATGCTCCGCCTCCTGCTCAGCCCCCCTCTCCAACATCGGAGATGGAGACCATCCTGATCGAAGCTGGAGACAACATCATCCAGGTACATGTGGCGGGGAAGCCCTTTCATTTCAAACCTTTATTTCTGCAGGTGGATCCCATTGAGATCATTGATGCTGCAAGTATGTAGGTTCCACATGAACACACATAAACATAACAGAAAAACTAAAAGGACATCATCCAGCGACTACAGTTTACATAGCTAGTAACATTCACAGGTTTCCGATTGGATGGCATCTATCCTTGCTTTCAAAACATTTAGTGGAACCAAATTGCTTCCATTCCTTTTGCAGACTGCTCCAAGGCAGCATCTAAAAGCTGTCTTCCCTGAGACAGTGCTGGCACATTTAATAAAACCACAGCACGCCATCTCAGGCAGGAGCCACTTACGATTCGCCGTGAGATCTTAACGAAACACTAACGGTATCTTTGATGGCATGTGATTAACTCCAGGTTCACTCGCCTGGGAGACGATGTGTATTTGTAAATGTTGGTGGCGCTGAAGGACTGAATGCGTCGGTGACATTTAATGGGACGAAGCCAGGAAGTGAACCCGGAGTTTAGAATTATCTTTTGCTCCAAAAAAGTGCGTAACACAAATTCCACGATGATATGAAACAAAATATCTTTGATGTAACATATTTCCTTTTATCGTTATATCATTATTGTACATGTTCTGTTAATTAGCAAATCTACAAATTGACCAAACATAACTCTATTTAACTGTTGGAAGAAAAATAGCATTAAAGTTATAATATACAATATCTTTCTTTGCATCTTTACCATGGCAACTACTGTGCAACTATTTTGGTTGAAACTCTCCTCCCTGAAAAGCATCGTTCCCAGCGCCGTAAGAAAACGTAAACCCACTGTCTGTAATGTGAAGTTAGCGGAATATTAAGCCACGAAAGACTTGTTATCCTCTTGAATTGGGAAAAACAAAGCTAGACGGAGAAGAGTGAATTGAAATGCTTCTATTATGAAATACACACGGTGTATCTACAGCTTGTTCAGACCCCAAAGACGTGGTTACTGGTGGCAGAGATGCTAACTGAACTATTCCTGACATAACTCCATCCCAACATCCCTTCATAACTCTGCAGCCTCGATCCAAGCACACGGACTGTGTCCCCCTCCAGTCGGTGGTTAGGGATGATGGCTCCGCTGTATTCTAACCCCTCTGTGTTTCCAGGCGGGAAACAACCTCCTGATCGTCCAGAGTCCTGGTCAGCCGGCCATGGTGCAGCAGGTGCAGCTGGTGCAGTCCAAACCGGAGTCTCAGGTGGTTCAGATCCCCCAGCAGGCTCTGAAGGTGGTGCAGGCTGCATCCGCCACATTACCCGCAATCCCTCAGAGACACTCGGCCCCCTGCGAGCCTGCAGGTCACCCAATCAGAGCCAACGCCCACACAGGTAACCAGGGGTTCTTTCTAGGAGGCCAACGGCACTTTCTATTCATTCAGGGCTCCGTGAAAACCAAGCTGTCCGTCTATTGGACACGATCGTCCTTAATGCCGCTTTGACGAACAGAAATATTGTTTTCTGGCATCGCTTTAACATTTCACGGGGAAATTGGCATTTTGGTTTGAGGGGACACGCCCCTGTTACCGGCTAGACCCTGATGTGAAATTCTCCTAAAGGTTTGAAGCCAAGCTGCTTTACATTTTTCATTTATTTGACCAGGAACTCCCAAGTGAGATCGAACGTTTCTTGTATGGACAATCCTGGCCATGGTTTTCTGCCGTACTAAGTCACAGTATATCAAATAAATACATAAATATACACTGATGCAGAAGAACAGCTGTTTAACACAGTGGCCATTCACTTGGAAGCAGCCTACTCAGGTACGTCCTGGCTATCGCTGCACGATGGGAGCGGAGAAAGACCAGGGTAAAAAGGTTGAAATGGAAAAGTTATTTCGACAAAGATTATACATCTTAAGATATTATATATATTAAAATGTCCTTCTTCCACCTTCCATGGCTCTTTCACCCATTTTCAATTGTATGTCATTTATATTTCTCCTTTTCAAGTTACAAAAATCACTATCCACCGTAACCCTATTTTTGTTACATTTTGTATTTATTGTCAAGACTTCATTGTGGCCTATTCTTCCTTAAAATATGAGCCAACACATGAACCGCTACCTTCTTTTGGTTGCACATGGTTGCATGGTTTCCCCGTGTGAAAGCCGCACCGTGATGTAAAGCACAAACTACAATGTGGAATCCAGTACGTAAATAAAACTCGTTTTTGTCCCTCCGTCAGTTCCTCTTCAAAACGGCATCAGGCGAGTGGCAGACGGTTCATCTCCAGGACTCGGTCTCCACCTCGTCGACCCAAACCACTGCGGTCGTCACCAACTCCCCGCCGCAGGCCAGCATCAAGAGGACGCTTCAGGGCGGCAAGAAGGAACGAACTCTGGCTAAAATCGCTCCTGCGGGGGGAATGATTTCGTTAAACACGTCTCAGCTGACTTCGGCGACGCAGGCCGTGCAGACGATCAGCATCAATGGGGTCCAGGTGCAGGGAGTTCCTGTCACCATCACCAACGCTGGAGGTGAGCTGATGATCTTCTATTTGTTGTATACAGAGGTGGAAAGTAGTGCAGTACAAATACTTTGTTACTGTACTTAAGTACATTTTTGGTATCAGTACTTTACTCCAATACTTTCTACTTCTCACATGTTGAACTCAAATACCTGTACTTTCTACTTCTCTCATGTTGAACTCAAATACCTGTACTTTCTACTGAAGTACACTTCAAAGCCTCTTTACTTTTACTTGAGTAAAGAAGTTTAGTCAGTACTTCTACTTTCACCAGAGTATTTTTAAACACGAGTATCTGTACTTCTACTCGAGTAAAAGATGTGTACTTGTGCCCTCTCTGGTTGTATATAACACGTACTAGTTCTCTATCTTAACAAGTGACATTCCAGAAAGATAAGATGTACCTTATCAATCCCAATTAGTTGCAGCAGCATAAAACAAAACGAGGCATTGCACATAATAACAAATTAAAAGATAAAATAGAAACATCACAAAATAGAAATAGAAATAAACCAGCATTAGAGAGTAAGACGAATATACAGATGACCGTGAAGCAGTGTTTCCGCCAGACCAGGGCTGAGAGGGCGTCCCCCCCCGAGAGCGGTTGGACTTGAGCCGTCCCTTAGAGACACTGTCTTTTTACGTCGGTGAGCCGGATCGTTTGGCTCGGCTCTCGTAAAGCGCCGGATGTTTCGGCTCCCGAACGTCTCTTCGTGTTACCACGGAGCCTCAGTTTCGCCGCTGCGAGGCTCCGGCGCTCGCAGTTCACGCGCGTGCTCCACTAAAACCCCCCCCCGCTCATCGCGTCTAAATCTAAATTGTCCTGTGGCAGGCACCTTCGATGTCGGGGAAACGATCTTCAATACTCTGAAAATAATCCCACCACACTCCTTTGCCCCTCCAACAGAGGGATGTCCTTTTCCTTTTCGATATTTCAAGCGATTAAAACTCTCGATCTTCTCTCGAATTATTAATATTTGTGGAGTTCAGGGCGCCCCCCTGGCGGAAACGCTGCCGTGACGATAAAACATCTATTAACTGTCTGACAAATAAAAACTCTATCGAAGGGCCACTTTTCTGTTAACGCAATATACGCAACATAAGCAGGATATTATTTACATGACGTGAGCACGGAATGAAATATTCAATTAAATATAAATCTGAAATGTACAGTGTGAGTCTGTGAGCAGGGCTTCATCAGAATTGGACTCAAAACATGTATTTATCCTGGGGGGATATGTGGTTTCGTTACAGTAGGATGAAATAAAACATATTATTACAGATAATAATGAAGGGTCCTTGTGCTGTCCATACTACTGAGACCACAGGACGCAGGAGATGGACAGATGGACAGAACAAGTGTCAGTTTTTCACTTGGATTGTCTTTCGTGGTTGTAAATGGAAACGGCTTACATGGATCAAGAAGCGACGGAGATAATGGTTACTATGCCAATGCTGTTTCAATATTGCGGTTAAAGCAATCAAGTAGAACATGTTATTGTTTAAGATTGTATACAAGAGGGCACTTGCCTCAATAGCATGTTTTAGATTGAAGTTGTCTGAAGTCCGTACCACCAGCTGCTCTCGCAGTAATAAGTAGCACCTTTCGTACTGTCCTAATGTGCTCCATGTAGGGACTGCTTTTTTACCTTTTGTTTTCTTAGTTATGTTCTCTGTATTTTATATGTTTGTGTTATGTGTAACGTTGCTGCCTTCTTGGCCAGGTCAGCGTTGCAAATGAGGTTCTATCTCAATGCTTTTATCTGGTTAAATAAAGGTTAAATAAAATAATAATAATAATACATATAGAAAGTATTTTTAAAGCTACAGTATCTACATTCCCCCTAAGTGTTATCCCTCGATACTTTGCCTTGAGGTTATCTGTCTGGTTCTCTTCTTGCTACTTACAGCTCGGGTTGAGTATCGTTTGAATTTCCACGATTCTGATTCTACTTTTCGATTCCGGTTCTTAAACGGTTCTCAATTCCGATTCTTTGAGGGGCAATGATGTTGAGAAAAAGAAGCATAGCTGCCTCTCAGGCATACCGGGAAGAAATGTTTGAACATTTTGAAGCAAAATGCTTCAATCTGGTGCACTTTAAGCAGAATGACTAGAGACTAGATCTAGGGGGTACAACTCTAAACACCCATATGAAACAGATCGGTTCACATTTGAATAATTAAATAAGTATGTGAGCATAACCATAACCTACCATAGCCAATAACAAATACATGTAAGGTATTTTACGTTTGTTGTTCATTCATATCTTATTTTACTATTTTATTTATGCATATGTTTTTATTAGAGCCGGGACTCGATTAAAACAATGTATCTAATTAATTAGAGGCTTTGTAATTAATTAATCGAAATTAAATCGCATTTTTAATCAAATATACATATCTGACCTGAGAACAGGGAGAAGCAGTTTCACATGGATGTGACTCCAGGTGGTCGACAGTCGAGTGCAGTCCAGTGAGCCAGGGGAGCTGGTTATTCTCTCAGACGTGGACTGACTGATCCTGGCCCTGAAACCCAGTCCTCTGGTTGAGTGTGGGTTGGGTCAGGGTGTGGTTCCTTGCACTCGGAGTCGGGCTAACGTCCACGCTAGCTGCTACATGCTAACTGCTACATGCTAACTGCTACATGCTTTGCATTTAGGTGATACTTTAGGCTCGATGTGCTGCGGTGATATGCACATTCTTTTTTGCATAATTTGCACGGGAGTGGCTATATACAGGACGGTCCTGCACAGAAGCCCTGAAATGGCTTTTTATGTAGTCTACAGAAATATGGATATAATTGGTGTACAATGATGACAATGAAAATACAAATGATTTGTGTTGCTTTCAATGCAAAATCACTACGTCAACGAAATGTCGGCGTATTCTTTTAAAAAAAAATTCAGTTTTAATAAAACCGAGTAGTCTTTAAAGTATGCAGTGATATCCTTTACAAGTAAAACATTGTGCATTGGAAAATATAAAGTAGAAAATGATTGAAACAACATAAAATGATAAGCCAAAAAAAAGCTGAGCAAGTGGCACGGAAAGAGATTTAATTGCCACAATTTTATATTGAGGGGAAACTCATTGAAAATAATGTTGTCGTGAGAATATTCACCTGTGAATCCTATCCCTACATTACCACCCGCGAAACTTGCTTAAGCATGCTATAATAGCCCGGTCTGTCATTTGACGTTAGCTGCAGGACCGTCCTGTATATAGCGTCGGCCAATTTGCACACAGCCGTGCTCTTGTCGACGCGTCCGTTTTTTTAAAACAACATGTCCCATCCACGGGGCCGACCAAAGCGGTCTCATCAGCTTGTTCGTTCATGTTTGACTATTGATCACCGTGGTTTGTTGTTGTTCGAAGTCCCATGCTGAAGTCATGAACGTTAGTTGGTGCTCCAGTATAATCGGTACGCCTGAAACTCATCCAGTGAGAAACGTTCCGCTGTGCTAAAATAAGTGCGATTAAAATGCGTTAATTTTTTTAACGCATTCATTTTTGTGTAATTAATTAATCTTAATTAACGCGTTAAAGTCCCGGCCCTAGTTTTTATCTCTCCACTTTAAAACGATATGTCTGGTTTACTGTCCTATAGTTTACATTGGAATGATTTCAAACCTGTTGTATCCCAATAGTTATAAAGGAGTGCCTTGGAAATATGTGTTTACATAAATTGTGATCAAAACGTTAGAGACCCACTGAGATAACTTAGACTAAAGTGAACTATCTCAACACTCGGAGTCCTTTACCTCACTGAGCTGAAGTTATCAGCCTCTCTGTCTGACTGGAGAGGACTCTCCTCCACATCATTGGAGAAACATCTTCTTCTTCCGTTAGAGCAGCGAGCACCAGATGCTAATAACAACAGCGCCCTCCCTTTCTCCCTCTCTCTCTCGCACTTTGGCTGTGAGCTGCAGGGCGCCAGATAAGCCAACATCCCCCATGTTCATCACTTGCAGCGCCCATCGTACAGGGCGAATGAAACGTGTAACCGGGGTGAAAAGGGTGTTACATTGACTTAATTATGAATGTTGTTACATCAAGGCCGAACATTAGGATGAGCCCCAACGGTCAAAACATTTGTTTTCCCTCCCAGAGCTGTCAGCGCAGCGCCGCCACAGATCTGGCGCCCTAGGCGAACATCTATAACGCCAGTGCGACGGGCCGGCCCTGGTCTCAGGTTACGCTGTAGGAAGCACAACGCTACATTTCCCGCCTCGCCGCAGTCACACAGGAGGCTACGGGGAGCGGCGAGAAACATTTCCTCAGGCGTCGAAAAGCGGAACCGAAATTCACATTTCTAAATGATGCCGTTGGAATCGAAATGTTGGAATCGAAATGTTGGAACCGGTTCTCGGTACCCAACCCTACTTACAGCTGATGTTGCTTGCACAATAAAGTGATGAAAAACGTATGTATCATCAAAACCACAAAAGAACAACTCCCTGAAATCAATCCCACGAGATGCAGCAGTGGAACATTTTATTCCTCAGGCGATCTTGTGTATCAAATCAAATCAAGTTTTATTTATAGAGCACATTTATAAACGATTTCTGGTGGAGCCAAAGTGCTGAACATATAATAAAAATAGCCTACAGTCGAGACGCTTTACAGCAAATACAACAGCACAGTGTGTACAGAATATCAGTGTGAGAAAAAGGACACCCTCTGTCCTTAGACCCTCTGTCCTTAGACCCTCTGTCCTTAGACCCTCTGTCCTCAGACCCTCTGTCCTCAAACCCTCTGTCCTTAGACCCTCTGTCCTCAGACCCTCTGTCCTCAAACCCTCTGTCCTTAGACCCTCTGTCCTTAGACCCTCTGTCCTCAGACCCTCTGTCCTCAGACCCTCTGTCCTCAAATCCTCTGTCCTTAGACCCTCTGTCCTCAGACCCTCTGTCCTCAGACCCTCTGTCCTCAGACCCTCTGTCCTTAGATCCTTAGACCCTCTGTCCTCAGACCCTCTGTCCTCAGACCCTCTGTCCTTAGACCCTCTGTCCTCAGACCCTCTGTCCTCAGACCCTCTGTCCTTAGACCCTCTGTCCTTAGACCCTCACATCGTACAAGGAAACACTTCCGGAGAAAACCCACAGTTTAAAGGGAACATGGGAGAAACCTCAGGGAGAGCAGCAGAGGAGGGATCCCTCTCCCAGGACGGACAGACGTGCAATAGATGCCGTGTGTAAATCGAAGAGATAATACATGTTACAGCATAGCGACCGAATGTTAGGAAATGCATGTGTCTGTAATGAGAAGATGAATCCACGAGGATGTCAGCTACAATCCTGTGGAAGCCATCAGGGAAGCAGCATGACGAGACCCAGGCAGGACCGCAGAGACAGGTTCAGCCACGACCCGAAGTCCACGACTTAATCCAGAACTCAGGATAGAGGATCCAAGACCCAGGACCACAGCAAGAGGATCGGCCTCGACTCCGGATCCCGGCGTAGATATACCGTAATTTTCGGACTATAAGGCGCACCTGTACATATATAAGCCGCAGGTGTTTTAATGTTTAATTACCATATGTAAGCAGTCCAGCCTTTCGTAACCCGTTGATGATCGTGGATGTTTTGACACTCCTCCACGCCGTCAGGATCCACTCGCAAACTTGAGCGAAAGTTGCTTTTCGCATGCGACCAATTTTAGTGAATGATTTATCGCCGCTCGTCATCCACGCCTCCCACTGAACGAAGGGTTTGTGCATGAAAACTTCCTTTGCACAAACTGTCTCGCTCTCGTAATGTCCGTCTGTCTTGCTCTCGTTCTGTCTCTCGGTTCCACTTTTACTTTGGCGCGCTACCTGTCTCTCTCTTTTCTGGCCTCCAGCTTTTCCTGCTGGAGCCCGCCGCTTAAAGGTGGCGGGCGCGGACCGGTCCTAGAGCCCGTAGTGTTAAAGGTGGTTAATTCTACCTGTAAAATCCATAGATCTAGGAGGTCCCCTAGTGGCCGTTAGCTGTAAAAATCCATAGATTAGCCGCACCGTTATATAAGCCGCAGGGTCGAAAAATGGGGAAAAGGCGAGGCTTATAATACAAAAATTACGGTAGATACAAAACAAGAAGAAAGATTTGGCTGGGTTAATCGGAACAAGGGAATACACAGACACAGACAGAGAGGGAAAAGGTCATTGGATACAAGTTATTCTTGATAACCCTCTAGAAAGATCTCGTGAACTTCCCCACTCAATCTATCAAGACCTGAGCAGCTCTATTAGATAGGAAACAGAGAGAGGGAGCACAGCAAGTGTAGTCTGCTCAAACAAAGAGAAGCTGTCATGGCTGACAAAAACAAATGCAATGTTCAGACTCTTAGCTTTCTCGTGTCACTATATTCATGGTACCATTGATCACTCATTAGAAGTGCAGCAGTCCACGTTGCCTCAGGACAGTCAGCTCACGTAAGCTACAGTGTAGAAATGGCAATTCTTCTGACCTGAGCTCCTCAACAATGCAACATCGACAATCAAATACAAAATAAAAAAGTAGAATGCAAGATGACAAACAGATGAATGTTTACAGAGCTCATGTGTTTAATCGTCGTATTGCCTGTGGGATACATCTGTCCCTGAGTCTGGTGGTTTTGGTCCGGATGCTACGGTACCGCCTGCCATATTGTAATATGCAGAACAGCTGGTATCTTTTCATCGGATTTAAATACTGAATGTCCTCCTCCAACATGAGAGTAACATGATATCAAAGGTATCCCAACTGCAGCTGTGAACATGACAGGATGTGGGATGACCGAGAAGAGCATCAGGACTGCTTGAGGCATGTGATAGCTATGTGGTTAACATGATGACTCAGCCTCTGTGGAGAGAGACATATGAGAAGCATGCTCATTTCTGACGTGGAGCTAATCTGAATTGGGAGGCTGTGGCTCAGTGGGTTAGTGCGCTGAACTTCGAATCAGGGGGTAGCAAGTTCAAACCCCACTGCAGTCAGATTTTGAGAAAATTCTGAATTTAGAGAAAGTCAAAATTTTAAGAAAAAGTCAGAATTTGGAAAAACTCAGTATTTCGTAAATGACAGATGTTCAGTTGGGCCAGATTTTATAACTACAAAATGCAGCTGGGCCAGACATTCAGCGGCCTGTAAAAAGCTTTATGACTGTGATGAAAAACATGCCATTTGTGTTAATTGTTCATCAAACAAAGGTGCGTCAAAAAGTGCATAAAAACTGAAGAAATCAGCATCAATTTAACAGAATCTGAGGCGTCTCAAAGTGCATTAAAAAGTGCACAGTTGTAGCATTTGCTTGCTTTAGGTTATTTATTTTTTAAACCAGGCACATCACGAAGTGCATTTAACTGAATACAATAATAGCAGTCTTAATAAATGTCCTCACAAACTAAATCAAATTGGATACATCTGACACATGCACATCATTAACACACAGTTAAAGAGCTCCAAGGTGACACAAAGAGGTAGCAACACTATGTTTTCACTTCTCACGTAATAACAAACAAATCATACGACCCATTACAAAGTGCGTTTAAATACAAAAAGAACTGTCAAACCCTTCAGTGCACAAGCCCATACCGAGGGTAACGAACATATGAATGAACACGTCTACTCGCTGACTTTCTCAAAGGGAGAAGTGACATTTTTAGTTTTGAACAAGAGCAGTGATTTTTGGCTCAGAGGATGCAATCCTAAGACATTGGTGAAGAGTGCCGTCAGTCAGGGAGCAGCGAGTGCTGCTTGTGATTGAGTTCATGTGTGAAAAGCTTCACTCACATGTGTATGTTGATCCAAACATACTGAGCACACAGATCGCTACTTTCTGAATGAAGGGAACTGCTGTTTTTTGACATCACTCTAAAACTTTGCTGGCCCGTTGCTGCGCTGCCATGGTTACGGATGAATGCATGTCAATAAGTTCCAGTGTAAATGTCCCCTCGTCGATGCAGGGGACCGCTTCCTTTGCTCTGGTGGATATGCCCCCTCTATTGCAACAGTGAAGGGGTCTCTGGCAAAGCCCGTCGCCTCTGTGGGCAGAGCAAGTCCATCCAATCCACCGGCAAAGTTCTCTTTCAACCTCGCAATGAAATCTTTGTGCCGGGGATGTGATGTGTTTGTGGAGCGTCGGAAAATGCAGCATCCGACCCGTACTCAAGTCGGTCGCGAAAAGGTCCAGCTTGCCTTGGGCAATGACTCGCGCATCTGCTCCACAAGAGCAATGACCGTTTTGTCTCTGTTTGCGCTTCAGAGTTGAGAGAGACATGTTTTAGAGTTGCTATCATAGGACCACCGTTACTGGCACCACGAGATGCACCTTCAAAAAACGTGCTGCGTTGTGGTTTGGTGGTTTCTATGCAACGCGGAGTGTTGCGTTCATGGTCTGTACTAGTGTAGGAATTTGGCCACGGGAGGCTGGGCCACTCGGGAGTTGGTTCTGGGCCGCCTCTGGCCCGCGTGCCGCCATTTGAATAGGACTGATCTAGAACAGTGTTTCTCAAACTTGTTCATACCAAGGACACTTAACCAATAAAAAAACACTCGCGGACCACCTAACTCCACAAATATCCAAAAACACATCGTTTTTTACAAATCGCCTGAAAATGGTACAAACAAGTGGCAACATGTGTGAGGAAGGTGTGTATCTGGGCTGTATCATGCAATCTAAAGTGAAACTTAACCTTGCTCCATTGCGGAGATATTCCCGCGAGAGTGCGGAAAACTTAAATTAATTAATTTATTTCAAATGTGAAATGTTACCAATATACTCACGGACCACTAGGGGGCACTCACGGACCACTAGGGGGCACTCACAGACCACTAGGGGGCACTCACGGACCACTAGGGGGCACTCACGGACCACTAGGGGGCACTCACGGGACCACACTTTGAGAAGCACTGACCTAGAAGAACCAGTATTCCTCCATCTTGTGACTGTGTAACTCCCTCTCTTGGATATCAGCATGTGAAGGACACTGCTCAGGAACTAGGTGATGCTCTGTATGTGATGACTCCTTCCATTCTGGAGAGGATCACAGATACATGGATCCTGATGTTGAAGCTCAAGCCGGAGAACAGGGAGATTTTCCTAACAGATTCAGGTGTCTCTAACTGTGTGTGTGTGTTTGTGTTTGTCAGGCCAGCAGCACCTCACAGTGCAGGCGATACAGGGTGGAGGCCTCCAGCTGGCAACGTCTCCGGGCCAACCCGCCCTCCAGATGGAGCAGACGCTGACCCTGGAGCTGCCCGGACAGCAGGGAGAGAAGAAGAGACGCATGGCCTGCACCTGCCCCAACTGTAAAGACGCAGAGAAGAGGTGAGAGAGTCAAGAGACGGACGAATATGTGCTTGAATTACACTTTACCTTGCCACATTCATCTAAGACACATCACTTTTTATCGCTTTTATGAATTGTCTTGTTTTGTTTTTAATTATTATGTCCTAAATGCCTATGTGAAGCACTTTGAATTGCCTCTGTGTCTTCGTCGCCCGTCTACCTCCATCCCTCTCCCCCACTGCCGCAGAAACCCCCATCCCCGCTTTCATCACCTCCCGTCTGGACTATTGCAACAGCCTCCTCTATGGTCCACCTGCAAAAATACATCCAGAACTCCGCCGCCCGCCTACTCACCCACACCCGAATCCGTGAACACATCACCCCCGTCCTCATCAAGCTCCACTGGCTCCCCATCCCCCAGAGCATCCAGGACAAAATCCTCCTGATGACGTACAAAGCCCTCCATAGCCTGGCCCCATCCTACCTGACTGACCTCCTCCGCAGACACACTCCCACTCGCTCGGCTGCTGCCAACCTCCTGTCCACCCCCCCACCCGGACCAACCTCAAGTCCTGGGGCGGCAGAGTCTTCTCCGTTGCTGCACCCACCCTCTGGAACTCACTACCCCAATCCATCAGAGATTCTTCCTCCCTCACCGCATTCAAAACATCACTCAAAACCCACCTGTTCAACACTGCATCCAACCACTGACCCTATTTTCTGGATATCTTTTTGTATTTTTCTTTGGGTTTTTTTCTCTTTCAACGCATCTTTGAGTGTCTAGAGAAGCACTATACAAGTATTATTATTATTATTATTATTATTATTATTATTATACAATAAACTAACCTTGAACCTTGAACTGTTTTAGAATAATATGGATTTAAGGGAATATTTAAGGGTGTCTGGGGATAAATGGGCGTCCTGTCTAGGGTATTCTTAGCATATATATATTTATATATATTTTGGTTGAAACTAAGCCAGAAAAAAAAATATATATATATATATAAATAATAATAAAAATATATATAAATAAAATCGATTTTTAAAAATAATATTCGATTATGGAGACTGTAACGAATATTTGAATAATCGAATAATCGCTGGCATCCCTAGTCCTGTCCAATTAGAGAGCCAGTGAGTTGATCAACCTGTCGAAATGTGCTTGGGAGAGATACTTAACTTAATAATTATAATTAGCTAAATTATGAAATGTAATTATAAAGTAAAAACATTACCAACTGGACATGGCTATAATGGACAGATTTTAAGTTACCTGCTAAAAGACATTTTGTGAACTTGTCATATCTTAGTGATCTACTGACAAAAACAAAACATAACTACACATCTTATTCTTTGTAAGTTAAGTTTAGGTACTACAAATCTAAATGTTTTGCATGAACAGAACAATTTACGCTTTTATGTCCATTTTTATCTCAAATCCATTCACCTTTTGAATGCTCAGCTCGACCCTGATGCAAACCTGTAAATATATCTCACTTCTCACCGTGTGTTTACGCTCTGCAGGCCGGGGGAGATTGGGAAGAGGAAGCACATCTGTCACGTCATCGGCTGCGAGAAGACGTTCAGGAAAACGTCGCTTCTCAGAGCTCACGTCCGGCTGCACACCGGAGAGAGGCCCTTCGTCTGCAACTGGGTTTTCTGCGGGAAACGATTCACGCGCAGCGACGAACTGCAGCGGCACGCCAGGACGCACACAGGTCCGTCTGCTGGACACTGAAACACTTGTGAATACACTGAATACAAACATTCACTCCACAATATGTCTTATACAGAGAGTGTAAACCATGCTACACTGTTTAAAATCTCGCTAAGCACATATAGCTGGTCAAATCAGTTTTGTTAATATGCTCAAAGAAAGTTGGATGCACAAAGGTCCGTCTGCTGGAGACACTGAAACACACACACGCGAATACACACATTCATGATAATATTGGCTTTATTGCTTACCCTTAAGGTAAAACGTTTATGAAAATGTGTTTGAAAGCTTGTCCCTATATTCTCTGTGACATTAAAAACATTATCACAACCTTTTTCTGTTTGTTTCCCCAACAGGAGACAAGCGCTTCGAGTGCACCCAGTGTCAGAAACGCTTCATGAGGAGTGACCACCTGACGAAGCATTATAAGACTCACATTAACACCAAGACCCTGTGAGCTGCTGCCCAACGTTTACACAGACAAACTCTATGAAACTAAAGACTGAATTAGAGGACGGAGGGGCAGAGGAGACGATACCAAGGGAGTGTCTGTGACTTCTCCCGTTATGGGAAATACTCCAAAAAAAGTCCCGATATCCTCTCTCACTCTGGACACTGTGTAGCGTGGTGTACAAATACAACCTTCCTAGTGGACTTCAGACGGATCCAGCAAACGTATGAATAATAGTTTTATGTATCTTTTTTTTCCTCGATCTCCGACTGACCGTGCAAAAAATGGGGATTCAGTCGCTTATTTGCTTATTTATAAACCTCTCTGGATGAAGATCGTACATGTTATTATTCAGACGCCAAGACCACAAGACTCTATATACAGTTCCCCTCTTTTTGTATTTTTTATTTCCCCCACTTGGTTTTTCACTTGTTTGTAGTGAGTAAGAGCTCCCAAAAATTGGCTTTAAAGCACCAAAAAAGGCAAAAATAATACAATTGTTTTGTACATTTCATGAAATATGTTTTACCTCAATGAAATGGTAATAAGTGGTGTTTAAGTTATTTGTGTTTTAGCAGGAGTGTCTGCTGATTTAAAACCTGTAAATCCCCCTAAAAAAACAGTTAAACACGAAAAATGAACTCCCCTTACAGACTTTTGGAAACATTTAGAAGTTTACATTGGCTATTTTTTAAAGTGTGTGTATTCATACTAATAAACATAACATTATTAATGATAATAAACAAAAAAAAATGTCATACAATTATTAGAAATTCATTCACAAATATGTAAACAGATCTTGACATAGAAAAAGAAATGAGACGCAGAAGACTATGTAAAGACAAGGACTAAAAACAAAACAGCAGAAATCTTTCAGTCTCTGGCTTAGAAAAAGTGTTCATATGCAGTGGAGGGCCAGAAGTCACTGAGCCTTTAAAAAGAAAAAAAATGTATATTTCAAAATCAACTTCAAAAGAAACTGGCAAAATAGGGAAATCTGAGCAGTTTAGTAATATATTGGTGAACATCCAGCTGGAAATTATACATATCGTAGTCCAAATACAACATTAAGGACACATATCAATGTCAGAAAACGTTACAAAAATAAATTAAATACATTTGGCTTAGTCTGAGACATGCACGATTGAACATGACATTTCAAGTATTGACCATTTTGGTCAAGATTAAGGAACATTTCGACTTAAAGAAAAGCTGGTTAAGGGGCTTAAGTCTTCTATTATGATTAGGTGTAATGTTACAAAGTTCAAACATATAATTAGAGAATGATGGAGGACCCAGGCTTGATCCTTGTGGAACACCAACTATGATTATACCAAATGTTCTGAGTTATTGGTCAGTATGTTAATGATATAAAAGCAGGATGTAATCTATTACCAACTTCAAGGAAATTATACTCTCTTATTATTGGATTCATTTAGAGGAAACGGTTAAGTATCATGTTTTTTAGGAGTTTGTGACTGAATCAATAACTTGATGGCCAAGGAGAGGCATTATTTCACATGTAAATCAATGTAAACTACCTAAAAATATCTTCTTTTTTAGAGAAGTACTGCAAAAACTTTCACATTTCTGGAACACTTTTGAATTCCCTGTGTTGTCAAGGGGCTGAGTTTTAAACCCTGAAACAATAATTAAGTATATAAACTAATAATAACAAACTATCACAATAACTTTTATAATAAAGTTTGAGAAATACGGTCAAAGAGGTCTCTTAAGTCTCCAGGTGCTAAGGATTTAATTCAGTTCAATATGAGTTGGTTTTCCATCTTCGATATTACAAAAGGTACGCTTACGTCTAGGGCTGGGTATCGAAGTTGTCATTTATTGAGATTTCTAATATTTGGCCAAGTTCATTCTCAGAACTTGTTCTTTATCACACATGTGGGTGGTTTTAACACAGTTCTCTGTTAGCTTCTTGAATGGCTGCTTGTGTTTTTAGACATTTTATTTCAACATCGGACCGGAAATGTTTTTTGTTTGTTTTTTATTCAAATGTTTCTACTTCATCTTGTTAGGTATCAAAAAAAGATACCCAGCCCTACCTACACTATGTGTACTAATAAATAACTAGGGTAACTGCTATTCTGCTTCACTCATGGTATCATTTTGATTTGAGGATGTGTAGCCTATGCATTGCTGTATAGACGATCAGTTTTACAATGATTTGGCCGAACTTGACAATCCCTCGCCGAGATGAAAAGGTTGATTTGTTGCTTTATACATGCCTTTATTCCAGCTATGTGATAGCTTTAATTCTGAATTAACACTTTTTGTTGATAAACAGATGACCAACATTAGACCTACTGTACAGTATTCACATCATTTCCTTTAATGTCTCGTGCTTTACAGAAAACATTGTTGCTTATTTTTTTTTGAGATATTGAAGATTAACTGACCTTTTTCCTGACCGTTTGAAGTCAAATGTGTGCGGGGGTTCCTTTTGTTTAGATAAATACACCAAGCTATTGTAAAATAAGCTTTTTGGTCAAATTAGCACGGTGCCATCGGACAGCAGGTACCTCTGCTTTGAGTTTTCACTGTTTCAATACATGCTAAACAGCTTTGACTAAAAAGCTAAAGTCAGATTTATTTACTTTGAAGCATTTTCAAAGTGCTTCACAAGGGGCGACAGATAAACTTAAGCTTACATGCAGGTGGCCAATATTTGGTGTATTTTTTCAAGAATGTGTCTAAAGACATGCTATTGGGGGACGGATAGACAGAGCGTACTCATATTTATGTTTGTATTTCATGTCTGCATAATGTAAATACAGTGTGTGTCTGGTAGACACCGTAAATGTAGGATATTAAAACCCAAAAGTTAAGCTGCCTAGTGTTGTGGTCGGCGTGGCCGGCCTGAAGGAAACAGACTTTGTACAGTGTGTAAGGAATAAAATATAATGTGACATTGTATAGCTTCATTCCTGCTTTGTATAGGACTTCGAGATCTTTTTTCTATTGAATTAAAGATGCCTTAGACAGCTGCTCCCAGTATTCAAAAGTAGTCTAATTCCAGGTAACAACATTTGTACAATTATTTTATGTTTTTTAACTTCTGTTACATGCTAATGTAATGTGCACTAATTTAAAATCCCAGGTTCCTAAATTTGTAAATTTGATCTTCATTGTAATTCAGTTTAATGAGATTTTCCAAATTGAGACATTTCTATTGGTTGGTTTCGGTGAATGAAATGCGTCTCCTTCTCCAAGCCTGTATGTTGTACATTGTTCTGCAGCCATGCGTTTTGTTTGTTTGGAGAACCCAGAGAACCAGCAATTCCTTTTTTGTTACTTCTGTAAAGTTGCTGAACATAAATGTTGCTCCTTTTCTACAGTCACCTCCCTTAATAAAGAACTCCAACTATTTCTGCTGCTGCTTTCATTTGTTCCTAGTCCCATTTTAGCATAAAGGGGGCGAAGCCTGCGAGCTAGTTCAGGCAGTCAACTCGAGCACCAATCAGACATTAACACGTGACGCACCTCGTCCCTCTGACAACCAACCAAACACATTCTCCTAAACATGCCGCTCTATTGAAGCTGCCAGGTCTTCCTGCCCCTGCCTCGCTGCTGCCACTGCTGTGTTCACGTGCTATTGCTGCGTTCATGTTCCTGCTGCTGTGTTTCATGTTGCTGCTGTGTTTCATGTTGCTGCTGCTCGTCTGCAGGGAGATCAGTAAAAGAGAATTGCAGAATTTCAAGTGACAGTTATAAAAGCATGTAGGCCTACAGTAACAATTTTAGCAGGAGAGTTAAAAAATGGTCTGATCCTGGCGATGTTCCTTAGGGACGTTTTGAGTATTTCCATTCTGTGGTACTGTACTCAATTTAAAAAGGGAAATATTGCTCTTACTGCATTTATTTGATACTTAGCGTCACTTAAAGTTACTTTTTACATTAAAGGTCGGTTACCTTTGTTGGTGATTGGCAAATTAAGCTTAGCGCAAGTTCAATAAGGAAGACCTAACACGAGTCACTTACACGTCACTCGATGGCTCCCTTCCCCCCTCATTAAATATGAGGGCGTCACCCTTCAGCAGCCAATGGCTGCACATGCTAAATTCCTTAAATGCCTGCTCTTCCTCCCTGTCAGTTGTCATTTGCAGATGACCGCAACCCGCCTCCATCCCTCTCGCCTCAAGTCTCCTCCAGGACAAAGCTAAACCTTCCCTCTTCAGACCGGTCTCACCTACTCAGCACCACCATGTTCTAGACCCCGGGGATTTCATCGGAGCGGTGCTTTCCCTCCCGAATGATTATCCTGCAAACCGGGGCCTAATCGCCAAACACCATTACACATTCTCCTGTTGTATCATCATGGAAATCATTTCATTCTTATGACGTGTAAACAATAAATATGTAATTCTTACATCACGTCTCTCCGGTTTTAAATGGTTACACGAGCTCATCGAGAAAATACAGAGAAGGGCAACGAAGCTGGTTCCAGAACTAAAGGACCTGCCATATCGAGAACGACTGCAAAGTCTTAAGATCCCGAGTATGTATTAAGGAAGGGAGAGGGGAGATATGATCGAATATCAAATATCTCCACAACATCTCCAAAACATCATGCCCACTACAACGGGATTATAACAGCAGGACTCGTGGACACCGCCTCAAGTTGGAGAAACAGTACTCAAGACTGGCTATCCGCCGCAACGTTTTCAGCCTGCGTGTGGTTGACTGCGTGTGGTTGACTTGTGCAATGATCTGCCAGAAAGCGTTGTTACATCCAAGACGGTTAACTGTCTCAAGTCCCGCCTCGACCACTACTGGTCAAACATCACCTTCACTTTGGACGATGTGGCTGTTGCCAGCATCCATAGTAGATAAAGAACAGTGATCTACTTATTTATGAGCGACTAAAAGGCCTTAGGCCCATTACAGCCGTATCCTATTGATTGAAGACAAAACATCGTTATGACATCATAAAGTGGCCAAAATCTGATCAGCTCATTTTCAGACAGGTTTTTATAAATAGATCAAAAAGAGAGAGAATATTTGTTCCTGAAACGTTCAGAGTCTCTTTCCACAGAGGGGACACATGTTGATGTAGAAGAGACATGAAGAAGAGGGGACACATGTTGATGTAGAAGAGACATGGAGAAGAGGGGACACATGTTGATGTAGAAGAGACATGAAGAAGAGAGGACACATGTTGATGTAGAAGAGACATGAAGAAGAGGGGACACATGTTGATGTAGAAGAGACATGAAGAAGAGGGGACACATGTTGATGTAGAAGAGACATGAAGAAGAGGGGACACATGTTGATGTAGAAGAGACATGAAGAAGAGGGGACACATGTTGATGTAGAAGAGACATGAAGAAGAGGGAACACATGTTGATGTAGAAGAGACATGAAGAAGAGGGGACACATGTTGATGTAGAAGAGACATGAAGAAGAGGGGACACATGTTGATGTAGAAGATACATGAAGAAGAGGGGACACATGTTGATGTAGAAGAGACATGAAGAAGAGGGGACACATGTTGATGTAGAAGAGACATGAAGAAGAGGGGACACATGTTGATGTAGAAGAGACATGAAGAAGAGGGGACACATGTTGATGTAGAAGAGACATGGAGAAGAGGGGACACGTGTTGATGTAGAAGAGACATGGAGAAGAGGGGACACGTGTTGATGTAGCAGAGACATGAAGAAGAGGGGACACATGTTGATGTAGAAGAGACATGAAGAAGAGGGGACACATGTTGATGTAGAAGATACATGAAGAAGAGGGGACACATGTTGATGGAGAAGAGACATGAAGAAGAGGGGACACATGTTGATGTAGAAGAGACATGAAGAAGAGGGGACACATGTTGATGTAGAAGAGACATGAAGAAGAGGGGACACATGTTGATGTAGGAGAGACAGGAAGAAGAGGATTTTGCATAATAGGTGACCTTCAAACAAAAAACCCTTTGTATGAAATCATGCAGTGCTATACAACTGATCTCCTGAGTATTACACAAAGTATCTTAAATTATCTTAAAAGTAATACAACTACAATATACTATATTCGATAATATTACAACCATTGAGCATAATGCATACTTTTACTTTTGATACTTTAAGTATCTACTTTGAAGATAATACCCATGTACGTTAACTCAAAATACGATCATCTATTGGTCTCACAACAGCAAATAGGAAAGGGAAGCATCAGTAGAGAAATGCACTTTTGTCAATGGATTTTCACTGCTGGACATTAACTAATGATAAAGCAATTTTAAGAACATGGTGTGTATACTTTTGTAGCACATAAATACATAAAATAACAAGTACTGATGCTGTTTACATTTGCAAAAAAACAACTTTTATTTTGAAAATCCCAGAGTGCGTCATCAGAAGGGACAGAAGTGTTTCCTGTTAGCTAGATGACAGCCGGTAATATGTAAGGTTTATTATCTTAATTATAGTGCATCGATAGTGTATTTAAGTTATATTAAGTCGTGGTTAGATTCGTTAGTGTTTCATGTGAATATTGTGTGTGTTAGCATTACAGTGTCGCTAAAACAGGGTGATAATCTGTATGCTAAGCTAACTGTTAGCTATCTAGCCTCATTTGTTTACATGTGTAGATTCATCTCTCATTCGGAAACACCTCCATCTTTCTGTCGTTTTTCTGTTCCTTAAGTGGTTGAAGACCAACGCTGAGTCACATGTATGATGGGAAACTATTAACACATATAATTAAAGTATGATTTAGTGTGTTATCTTACTTTGTAACCCTGGCTTTTTCCTAGAAAAGTGTCACATGTCAATGGTTTCTTGTATTTGTGGAACATCCAGTTTTGGCTATTGGGACAATACTGTTTAATTTAAACAGGAAACAATTATTTTGAAAAGCAAATAAGACATTTGGAGAACAGTTCATGTATACTACTCTTGACAAGTTTGTAATCTCCTGCCCCATTGCTTGATTTGGTTCAGTCAGATTACTCTATATGTTTGAATGGTCTGTCATGCTTTCAAGTTGTAGAAAGTCCTCTCTCCTTCTAGATATTATCTTGTATAAAGGGTTACATATGTACCCTGTCTGTCTGTCTGTCTGTCTGTCTGTCTGTCTGTCTGTCTGTCTGTCTGTCTGTCTGTCTGTCTGTCTGTCTGTCAGTCAGTCAGTCTGTCTGTCTGTCTGTCTGTCTGTCTGTCTGTCTGTCAGTCAGTCTGTCTGTCTGTCTGTCTGTCTGTCTGTCTGTCTGTCAGTCAGTCTGTCTGTCTGTCAGTCAGTCTGTCTGTCAGTCTGTCTGTCAGTCAGTCAGTCAGTCTGTCTGTCTGTCTGTCTGTCTGTCTGTCTGTCAGTCAGTCTGTCTGTCTGTCTGTCTGTCTGTCTGTCTGTCTGTCTGTCTGTCTGTCTGTCTGTCCGTCCGTCCGTCCGTCCGTCCGTCCGTCCGTCCGTCCGTCCGTCCGTCCGTCCGTCCGTCCGTCCGTCCGTCCGTCCGTCCGTCCGTCCGTCCGTCAGTCTGTCTGTGTGTCTGTCTGTCCGTCCGTCCGTCCGTCCGTCTGTCCGTCCGTCCGTCCGTCTGTCCGTCTGTCCGTCTGTCTGTCTGTCTGTCTGTCTGTCTGTCTGTCTGTCCGTCCGTCCGTCCGTCTGTCCGTCTAGACTGACATTAGACTATCTCCCCCTTACAGTTAACTCGTATTGTTTTTGCTCTCCAGGTATTTTAAAATGCCAGCAGTTAAATAGTTTTAGGGATGGGGCTCTTTGGTCCTGCGGAGCTGGTCTCAGGTCTGTGTCGCACAGACGAGCAGAACCCCTTCCCTGTGGTTCAGGATGGACACATCAGCCCCTGCTTCAACCAGCTGGTCCTGGGAGCGCTGCCTCATGCAGGGATGGCCATGTTCAGCGCCTGCTACCTCAGCATGCAGAGGTACGTCTAATATCTGCAGAGAGGGCGAAAGTACACACGTCCTTTACTCTAGTAGAAGTACGGATACTCGTGTTTAAAAATACTCTGGTAGAAGTAGAAGTACTGACTAAACTTCTTTACTCAAGTCAAAGTAAAGAGGGCTTTGAAATGTACTTACTTAGTTATGTCGATGAACATCGGAGGTCATAGGCTCCTCCAACACAATAGAACAGATAATAGTGCAAGTTAATAAAAGAAAATAGAATATAATGGAAATAGTGCAGAATAGTTTATATACAAGTATGATGAATGATGGATGTTCTTTCAAGAGTTCAGGTGTTTCCACGATGGAAAAATATGATATTTATTTGTTATATATTTCAGTGTGTCTGTTGCTGTTTTGTAGACACGCCCCCCCCCAGACGCCGGCTCCCTGCAGCTGGACCCTCCGGTGTTTCTCTGCTCTCCTGGTGGCGCTGCTCTTCTCTTCAGATCTGCTCCTGGTGGTCCTCCTGCAGCGGGACCTCCTCCTCCTGGACCTCCTCTCTGACGGCTGCTCCATCCTGGCCTGGCTGGTCCACTTCGGTGCCCTGATGGTGCTCCAGAGGACCTCTTTCAGGAGAACCAGAGGACCTCCACTTCTGCTCCTGCTGGTCCTTCTCTCCATCCCAAACCTGGTCGTCACCTTGATCAACTCCTGCGACCGTCGGGAGTACTTGAACCTCTCGGAGCCTCTCGTGTTTGCACGTTTTGTTCTCGTCTCCGCCCGGACGCTGCCCCTTCTGGTTTATCTTTTAGCGTTTGCTTTCCCCTGCATCGGTGAGGCTGGATACTCTTTGAATATCAACGCTGACGATGGATCCCCTCTCATCACGGAGGACAACGAGCAGGACACGGGTGAGCTGGGTTTCTCTACGACCTAAGGCAGGAGTAGCTGAAAGGAATACAGGACGCTTCTCGTCAAGTTAACTGCCTTTATTAATACAATGATACGCTTACAAGGGAACACCGCTGTGGTTCCTCTCAGTCCCTGATCCACAGTCCCATACGCAGTCAGCTGTTTACCGGTTGCCTGAATGAAAACACCTTTTAACATCTTGTTTATATGTCTTCTTCCTATTGGCTGACGTCAACGGGGGCGGGTCCTGCTTCGTCTTCTTATGTAGTCCTCCGATGACGTAGCCATCTCTGAGTGAGAGTTGGAGACGCTGTGTTTAGTAACTGCACGCGTCATTCTCCTTATTCTCACATACACGATCGTTAGGATAAATATCACTGGTCACCGGCTCGAGCTTCAATATCAGGGTCCATGTATTTATGATCCTCTCACTGTGTCCTTCACGTGCTGATATCCAAGAGAGGGAGATACACAGTCACCAGATGGGGGAACACCGGGTCTGACTTTTTTCTAAATTGTTTTTTTCTCAAAATCTCCAAAATCTGACTTTTTCTTAAAAAAATAACTTTTCCTCAAAATCTCAAAAATGCAACTTTTTCCTCCAAATTCTTACTTTCTCTCCAGAGAGGAAGTAGTCTTCACACACAGAGCATCAGCTAGTTCCTGAGCAGAGTCCTTCACATGCTGATATCAAGAGAGGGAGTCACACCGTCACAAGATGGAGGAACAGAAAGCAGTATCAATGTTTACTTCAGATCAGCTCCACGTCAGAAATGAGCATGCTTGATGTCTCTCTCCATAGAGGCTGAGTCATCATGTTCATCACACAGCTATCATCTGCCTCAAGCAGTCCTGATGCTCTTCCAGGTCATCTCACATCCTGTCATGTTCACAGCTACAGTTGATACCTTTGATATCATGTTACTCTCATGTTGGAGGAGGACTTTCAGTATTTTCACAGTAAATGATATCCCTTAAAGTTCCGGAACAATATATCGACCCTTTCTCCCAGGTGACATGGTGGCGGAGGATGGGAGCGGCTGTGTTTCCTGGCTCTTCTTCCTCTGGTTGAACCCTCTCCTCAGACGGGGGGAACGAGGGGATCTGTGCAGACCAGCAGATGTGTATCTTCTCCCCAGGAAGCTTCGGACGTCTGTGGTGTGTCGACACTTCCACCAGTGCTGGGAGTCCTGCAGACGCGGAGCAGAGGTCGCTGACGGAGAGGAGCAGTGGCCCCCGCCGCTCCGCAGGAACCTGCTCAACAGCACCTGGAGCTCAAACCACCAGGTGGGGCTGCAGCTCATGTACTCATGTACTTATACAACAAGCAGAATTATTATCCTTAATATGATTCTGTCCTCTCTCCTCAGGAGGAACCCTTGGAGCTGCAGGGAGACGTCCGCCTGCTGAAGGTTCTTCACAAAGCCTTCGGGCTGCGATACTACCTGCTGGGCGTCCTGAAGGTCGTGGTCAACATGCTCAGTTTCTCCGGCCCGCTGCTGCTCAGCAGCCTCGTGAACTTCATGGAGGACGAGGAGGCTCCCATCAGTTTGGGAGTCTGGTGCTCTGTGGGACTCTTCATCACCACGCTCCTCACCTCCTTCCTCAGAAACATCTTCGTCTTCGAGGTGTCTAAGGTACAGTAAAGTACATGTACACGCTATAGTACCAGTAAAGGTAGACATATCAGTGTTTCCCACAGATCTGAAATATACTTGGGGGGGTGCTGGTAGCGGGGGGGGCAGAGTGAACAGGTGCAAGCAGGGCCCATAGTGATAGCCCTAGTTTAAATCTACTACCCACTATTTACTATTACATTGTCCAAAAGTTAATCGATCGCAGATGGCGTCGTGGTCGCGGACGAAAAAAAAAGATATTTCTTTTAATTAATTATTATTATTTATATTTTTTTAAACCTAAATGGGTTGCGAAATATACTTGGGTGGCCGTTAATATACCTGGGCGGCCCAAGTAAAGTCTATGTGTGGGAAACCCTGTATATGTATATATTCTATACAATAGAATCAAATTAGATCAAAACTCAAACACAACAAAGATAGTAATAATGATATCAACAGCCATAAAACATTAATAAATAAAGTCCTTCATTCAAGCACTTCACATTTGAGAGGATGCATTTATACGTATTTCTTGTTTATTTTTTGTAATTTGAGGTTAAAATAATATTGATTTGTTTTTCATGGTGACATATATACATTTCCATTTAAATGTACTTTGATCTCCTCATGTGGACTGGCTAGATGCCCACCAGGACCTTTGTTGTTGCTTAATCCCCTAATCCCTTATCAGGATTAAACGGCGGCAAAAAAGCCCAAGAAATACTTAGAATGAAGATACATCGAGCATCAACAATGTGAAGTGTGTGTGTCGAAAGGAAATATCTGCCAATATGTATTTATCAGAATTTAAAAAACTCAATAGTTATCTCAATAACATCTTCGTCTTCGAGGTGTCTAAGGTACAGAGGTGGGAAGTAGTGGAGTACAAATACTTCGTTACTGTACTTAAGTACATGTTTCTCAGTACTTTACTCTACTCTCTCTCTTACATGTTGAACCCAAGTACCTGTACTTTCTACTTCTTACATGTTGAACTCAAATACCTGTACTTTCTACTTCTTACATGTTGAACTCAAATACCTGTACTTTCTACTTCTCTCATGTTGAACACAAATACCTGTACTTTCTACTTCTCACATGTTGAACTCAAATACCTGTACTTTCTACTTCTTACATGTTGAACCCAAATACCTGTACTTTCTACGTCTTACATGTTGAACTCAAATACCTGTACTTTCTACTTCTTACATGTTGAACTCAAATACCTGTACTTTCTACTTCTTACATGTTGAACTCAAATACCTGTACTTTCTACTTCTCTCATGTTGAACCCAAATACCTGTACTTTCTACTTCTTACATGTTGAACACAAATACCTGTACTTTCTACTTCTCACATGTTGAACTCAAATACCTGTACTTTCTACTTCTTACATGTTGAACTCAAATACCTGTACTTTCTACTTCTTACATGTTGAACTCAAATACCTGTACTTTCTACTTCTCTCATGTTGAACACAAATACCTGTACTTTCTACGTCTTACATGTTGAACTCAAATACCTGTACTTTCTACTTCTCACATGTTGAACTCAAATACCTGTACTTTCTACTTCTTACATGTTGAACCCAAATACCTGTACTTTCTACTTCTTACATGTTGAACTCAAATACCTGTACTTTCTACTTCTCACATGTTGAACTCAAATACCTGTACTTTCTACTTCTCTCATGTTGAACACAAATACCTGTACTTTCTACTTCTCTCATGTTGAACTCAAATACCTGTACTTTCTACTTCTTACATGTTGAACTCAAATACCTGTACTTTCTACTTCTTACATGTTGAACTCAAATACCTGTACTTTCTACTTCTCTCATGTTGAACACAAATACCTGTACTTTCTACTTCTCTCATGTTGAACTCAAATACCTGTACTTTCTACTTCTTACATGTTGAACTCAAATACCTGTACTTTCTACTTCTTACATGTTGAACTCAAATACCTGTACTTTCTACTTCTCTCATGTTGAACACAAATACCTGTACTTTCTACTTCTCACATGTTGAACTCAAATACCTGTACTTTCTACTTCTTACATGTTGAACCCAAATACCTGTACTTTCTACTTCTTACATGTTGAACTCAAATACCTGTACTTTCTACTTCTTACATGTTGAACTCAAATACCTGTACTTTCTACTTCTTACATGTTGAACTCAAATACCTGTACTTTCTACTTCTCTCATGTTGAACACAAATACCTGTACTTTCTACTTCTTACATGTTGAACTCAAATACCTGTACTTTCTACTTCTCTCATGTTGAACACAAATACCTGTACTTTCTACTTCTCTCATGTTGAACTCAAATACCTGTACTTTCTACTTCTTACATGTTGAACTCAAATACCTGTACTTTCTACTTCTCACATGTTGAACTCAAATACCTGTACTTTCTACTTCTCACATGTTGAACTCTAAATACCTGTACTTTCTACTTCTCACATGTTGAACTCAAATACCTGTACTTTCTACTTCTCTCATGTTGAACCCAAATACCTGTACTTTCTACTTCTCACATGTTGAACTCAAATACCTGTACTTTCTACTTCTTACATGTTGAACACAAATACCTGTACTTTCTACTTCTCACATGTTGAACTCAAATACCTGTACTTTCTACTTCTTACATGTTGAACACAAATACCTGTACTTTCTACTTCTCTCATGTTGAACTCAAATACCTGTACTTTCTACTTCTCACATGTTGAACTCAAATACCTGTACTTTCTACTTCTTACATGTTGAACTCAAATACCTGTACTTTCTACTTCTTACATGTTGAACACAAATACCTGTACTTTCTACTTCTCACATGTTGAACTCAAATACCTGTACTTTCTACTTCTTACATGTTGAACACAAATACCTGTACTTTCTACTTCTCACATGTTGAACCCAAATACCTGTACTTTCTACTTCTTACATGTTGAACACAAATACCTGTACTTTCTACTTCTCTACATGTTGAACTCAAATACCTGTACTTTCTACTTCTCACATGTTGAACTCAAATACCTGTACTTTCTACTTCTTACATGTTGAACACAAATACCTGTACTTTCTACTTCTCACATGTTGAACCCAAATACCTGTACTTTCTACTTCTTACATGTTGAACTCAAATACCTGTACTTTCTACTTCTCACATGTTGAACTCAAATACCTGTACTTTCTACTTCTCTCATGTTGAACATAAATACCTGTACTTTCTACTTCTCACATGTTGAACCCAAATACCTGTACTTTCTACTTCTTACATGTTGAACTCAAATACCTGTACTTTCTACTTCTCACATGTTGAACCCAAATACCTGTACTTTCTACTTCTTACATGTTGAACTCAAATACCTGTACTTTCTACTTCTTACATGTTGAACCCAAATACCTGTACTTTCTACTTCTCTCATGTTGAACTCAAATACCTGTACTTTCTACTTCTTACATGTTGAACACAAATACCTGTACTTTCTACTTCTCACATGTTGAACTCAAATACCTGTACTTTCTACTTCTCACATGTTGAACTCAAATACCTGTACTTTCTACTTCTCACATGTTGAACTCAAATACCTGTACTTTCTACTTCTCACATGTTGAACTCAAATACCTGTACTTTCTACTTCTCTCATGTTGAACACAAATACCTGTGTATCCATCATTTCCTGGTCTTCTCTAAAGAAGAGGGACCAATGGAAACGTTGTCATGGAAACATTCATTAGCTAACAATGACATTATTGTTCTATTAATATAAAGGGAGGTCAGGTACTCTTTAAAGCAGCTGCTAGTTATGGGTACTTTTTACTGAAGTACACTTCAAAGCCTCGTTACTTTGATTTGAGTAAAGAAGTTTAGTCAGTGCTTCTACTTTCACCAGAGTATTTGTAAACATGAGTATCTGTACTTCTACTCGAGTAAAGGATGTGTGTCCTCTCTGCTCAGGTGTCTCTTTCGGCCCGCGCTGCTCTCATGTCGGCGGTTTACGGGAAAGCTGTGCGGATCAGAGGCAGCAGTTTGTCCGGAGCCACGCTGGGCGAAGTGGTGAATCTGATGAGCACCGACACCGGACGCGTGGTCAACTTCTTCAACAGTTTCCACGAGTTGTGGAGCCTCCCCTTCATGCTGGTCATCACCTTGTACCTGCTGTACCTCCAGGTGGGCGTGGCGTTCCTCGGGGGGCTCAGCGTGGCTCTGATGCTCGTGCCTTTCAACAAGTTCCTCGCCTCAAGACTCCTCAGAAACAACCAACACATGCTCCGACACAAGGACACACGCGTGAAGGTGGGAGCGGAGGTTTTTAATTAGTGCTGTGAAGGGAAGGAGTGTGTATTTTAACAAAATAATAATAACTAATATTAATGCATTTCATTATTTCTTGTAATTCTTTTTAAATTTGAGCTTAAAATAATATTAATTAGTTTTTCATGGTGACATATATCCATGAAAATATACTTTGATCTCCTCATGTGGACTGGCTAGATGCCCACTAGGGACCTTTGTTGTTGCTTAATCCCCTTATCACTTATTAGGATTAAACGGCGGCAAAAAAGCCCATGAAATACTTAGAATGAAGATACATCGAGCATCAACAATGTGAAGTGTGTGTGTCGAAAGGAAATATCTGCCAATATGTATTTATCAATAGTTATCTCATGCTTTAGGGATCCGAATGTTAATGCAATTGTATAAAAAGAAACAGACAATTGTTATTATATAATCACATTTTAACACTTAATACCTTTTTAAAGTGGTTTAATTTTAAATTTAATAATTGACAATTGAAATATTAAAGTAGAAATAAAAGCTTATTTGAGATAATAAAGGAACATTTTGTGGACCCAAGGCAGGATTCATGCAGTTTTTGCCCCAGGACATTTTGGAGATCCACAATATTCTCCTACCAATGTGTCTTTCTTCTCTCCCAGTTAATGACCGAGGTCCTCTTCGGCATTCGGGTCATCAAGTTCTACAACTGGGAGCCTCATTTCACGCAGAAGATCAACGCCTGCCGTAAAGAGGAGCTGTCGCACCTGAAGGCTCTGAAGTACCTGGACGCCATGTGTGTTTACACCTGGGCGGCTCTACCTGTGGTCATCTCCATCCTCACCTTCCTCACCTACACCCTGCTGGGGCACCAGCTCACTGCCGCCAAGGTGGGACACTTTACTCTTTAAACTGTTTTGATGCATGAACAGGGGGTCCGCGGGGTCTTAACAAGTATTAAAAGCTGATAAATCAATCTTGCGAAAATTAAATTAAAATTAAAAAGTATTAAAGGGTGTCCAAGATGTTACATGTTGTAGCTTGTTTTCAGTAAGTATATGAATGGTCCAGAGAGGTTGTGTTCTACAGTCTGCCTGAATGTAGTCATGGCGTAGGTGTGTAGTGTGATTCTGTGTAGTTTATTGATGGCATCCCGTTGGGTTTGACGTCATCTGAACAGGACGTCGCACGCTCACTGCTTGATAGTGCGCAAAGGTCCGTTTACGCCGGTTGCTAAGCAACATCGTTACGGGGAAATGCAAGTCTGCGTCCAAATGGTTGGAAGATAAGGAGGAAGGACAATCAATACTGTGTATAGTCAATGTGAGGTAAAGTGTGTCGCCAAGGTAACCGGTTAGAACTCCAAGTGGCGATGAGGTCTTAAAATTTATGGAAAGGGTCCAAAGATCCAAAAAGACTTAAAGTCCAAAAATACTTAAGTTCCAAATTACTAAAGTTCCAAAAATACGTAAAGTTCCAAAAATACTTAAAGTTCCAAATATACTTAAAGTTCCAAAAATACGTAAAGTTCCAAAAATACTTAAAGTTCCAAGTGGCGATGAGGTCTTATAATGTATGGAAAGGGTCCAAAGATCCAAAAATACTTAAAGTTCCAAAAATACTTAAATATACAAAAATACTTAAAGTTCCAAAAATACTGCAAATGGGTTGGAAGATAAGGAGGAAGGACAATCAATACTGTATATAGTCATGTGAGGTAAAGTGTGTCGCCAAGGTAACCGGTTAGAACTCCAAGTGGCGATGAGGTCTTAAAATGTTTGGAAAGCGTCTTAAAAAAGGTCTTAAAAGGCATGACATGTGACTTCAGGATTCCTCATAGACCCTGATAAAGTCAAGTTAACCTGTCTTTCTACACATATAGGACACTATAGATACTTTGAGTAGGGAGTGACTTTACCGATTTTAGGATTGTTTACCCTGAAACAGCTGTCAAGGGTCCAGTTTGCTGGATTATTTTTTATTATTTTATCAGAAATAGGATATAATATTTATGATTTCATAAGTAAATAACCACCGAAAACTAAGATAGGATAAGATATACTTTATTGGTCATAAATTGGGACTTTTTTTAGTCAGCATAGAAAAGACATTGCACATGAATAAGAGGTAAAAACAACAACAATAAAGATATACACATCAACAGTAGAAGATAAACAAATAACGCAAGACAGTGAATATATACATATCAATAATGAAGGATATATATTTAGAGCATAGAATAACATTTGAAAGGCCTTAATAACGCTGAACTCTTGGGTAGTTGAGGTGGAGGCTTTTCTTTCTGCGCTGTATATCTTTCTTTGTATTTTAACCGTACAAATAAACCCTAAAGCAGTAAACGTCCTCTCCCTGCAGGTGTTCACCACGCTGGCTCTGGTGGGGATGTTGATCATTCCCCTCAACTCGTTCCCCTGGGTGCTGAACAGCATCCTGGAGGCCAAGGTGTCTCTGGAGAGGATCCAGCGCTTCTTCAAACTGACCAACCAGGACCTGCAGGCGTACTACGCTCTGGGTGCGCTGCGTCTCAACCTCTGTGCTGCTTGGTTACCTCAAATAGATCACAATGTAGTATTTATCTAGTCCAGGGGGGTCCAAACTCTTTTCACCGTGGGCCACATACAGAAAAATATACGAAGGGCTGGGCCACTCACAAGAGCAGTGTTTCTCAAACTTGTTCATACCAAGGACACTTGACCAATGAAAAAACACTCGCGGACCACCTAACTCCACAAATATCCAAAATCACATCGTTTTTCTAGAACAGATTACAAATCGCCTGAAAATGGTACAAACAAGTGGCAACATGTGTGATGAAGGTGTTGCGCGGGGCTTTATCATGCCATCGAAAGTGAAACTTAACCTTGCTCCATTGCGGAGATATTCCCGCGAGAGTGCGTAAAACTTTAATTTATTAATTTATTTAAAATGGGAAATTGTACCAATATACTCACGGACCACTAGGGGGCAGTCACGGACCACCAGTGGTTTACTGCCTCATAAGTTCAGTTATAAGTTAACTAAATCAATCCAATGGAGGTCAATTATGCTTAATACTTGAAAAGAATTTAAGAAAAAACCAGCCTACATCAAATAGGGTTTTATTTATTTAGTTGGCAGCTCATGCCTTAAAACAGAAGCTTCAGATTGATGACAATAAGAGGAGGTATGAAGGGTTTATTGGAAGGTTGTTATGTACATTTGTTATTGGGCTTTTTCTCATCAACTTGAACATGTTTTCAACATCAATCGACTGAATTTATTTGAAGATTGGGCTTATGAACACATGAAAACTGTGTTATATATAATTGTGAACATACATATTTAAGAAGTACAATATAAGAGAGTAAAACTAAAATGTAAAACACAGATCGAAATCTATTTTAAGAAAACAATAATAACGTTAAAACAATATAGTAAAATATAGCAGTATTTAAATTGAAATAGAATGGAATATAATATGTGCAGTAATGTAATGGATATTGAGAAACCTGTCTCGTCAACTTAAACTAATACATGAATTAGTTATATTTTGGTTGTACTGATAAATGTGCTAGTATTTATATGTTATAATGTGTACGTGAACATGTCTGTATAGATGTCAGTGTGAAAGAGACTCATGTTTTGAGTTCAGATGAATGATGGGACTGCAGATGGAATCATTTGGCATATCTCATCTCTATAATTGTTTTAATCATAGACTGGTTGTTTAGCTTTGAATGAATACATGATGATAAGAGTCTCTTAAGTCACTTTAGGCAGTTTTCAGGAAGTTTCACATTAGTTCATCGCTCCTGATTGATCATGTTATGGATCACCAGAATCTACGCAGCAATGTGGTTATTTTAAAGCGGTATGAAGTGATGCTCCTGGAAAAAGCTAATTTGAAAGCTACAAACTTCTGCACGTGCTGCTTCAAACGCTTTATCCGTTATGTGTTTCTAGATCAGCGTCAAAACTAATCAGTCTTTCAAAAATATACAAGTTGTTATTATTACAATTACCTATCACTATATATAATAAAATGTCCTTCCACATCTGTCGTAGTGTCTCCTGAAGACGGTCAGACGTCCGTCCTGATGAGCCAGGGGACTTTTTCCTGGCTGGATCCCGACGGCCCGGACCAGAACGGAGACAGAGGAGCTGATCCTGGAGAGTCCAAAGGAAGTCTGCGGCTGCACAGCCTCTCTCTGCACATCACCAAGGTACGCACGCACGCACGCACGCACGCACCCACACACACACACACACACAACTGCCTTCATGCTGACAGCCCTTACAGATCTCCTATCAGGCTATTGTTAGGCATACATTTTGGGGATCTATAAAAACATGTCCGATGTGCTCAAAATACCAAACAGATCGTGCATTTTAATATATCTATATCAGCCCTGTTAGAGAACGTCTGATTCTGGGTCCTTAGCTTAAAATAAAAAGATACTCAGCTAAATGGTTAAACACCTATCATGTTCAAAACCACTTCAAGGATCCTCTCTGAAACAGTCTGGAGCTCAAAGGCTTTCTCTCTCGCCGGTTACACCACAAGGTGAGTTCCTTTCTACTTCCTGCTTCTTCACACACATGCTCTCCAGCACAGGTTAGCTCTGAGTGTTAGCGATGCTAATGTGAACACAGACCATATTACGTCCAAAACAGTCGGGCATTGTTTCTGATAGCAACGTTTCTGATTGGGCCGTGGGTCCACATTTCAGATATTACGTCATATCGACGCAAATCTGGATCAGCTCCGTTGTAGCCCCGATTTCAGAGATGTGGGTACGGAGGAAAAGAGAGGGTTTATTTCTGACGCTGCGTGAGTTCCCAGACACACCGGGGACACATGGGGACACACCGGGGACACATGGGGACACACCGGGGACACACGGTGATGTAGAGAAGACATCAAAAAGTGACTTTTGCATGATAGGTCCCCTTTCACTTAGCACACCAGATACATCAGAGGAGTTAATGAGCCTGATTATATCATTGTGTCTTCAGGGCTCCCTGGTGGTTGTGGTGGGGAAGGTCGGCTGTGGGAAGAGCTCCTTACTGGCTGCTCTGACCGGAGAACTGAACAGGTAAACTGCCCCCAGTACACAATAATATAGCAGCAATATTAAAACATCATATTTAATATTAACAAACTGTATTTTATTGCGTAGTAAATACTTTTACTTTAAAGGTCCTATATTCTGCTGATGGTCAGGTGTATATCAGTATGTAGTGTCTCTACTTTAAAGAGTCCTCTCCTGCTGATGTTCAGGTGTATATCAGTGTGTAGTGTCTCTACTTTAAATAGTCCTCTCCTGCTGATGTTCAGGTGTATATCAGTATGTAGTGTCTCTACTTTAAAGAGTCCTCTCCTGCTGATGTTCAGGTGTATATCAGTATGTAGTGTCTCCACTTTAAAGAGTCCTCTCCTGCTGATGTTCAGGTGTATATCAGTGTGTAGTGTCTCTACTTTAAATAGTCCTCTCCTGCTGATGGTCAGGTGTATATCAGTATGTAGTGTCTCTACTTTAAAGAGTCCTCTCCTGCTGATGTTCAGGTGTATATCAATCTGTAGTGTCTCTACTTTAAAGAGTCCTCTCCTGCTGATGTTCAGGTGTATATCAGTATGTAGTGTCTCTACTTTAAAGAGTCCTCTCCTGCTGATGTTCAGGTGTATATCAGTATGTAGTGTCTCTACTTTAAAGAGTCCTCTCCTGCTGATGTTCAGGTGTATATCAGTATGTAGTGTCTCTACTTTAAAGAGTCCTCTCCTGCTGATGTTCAGGTGTATATCAGTATGTAGTGTCTCTACTTTAAAGAGTCCTCTCCTGCTGATGTTCAGGTGTATATCAGTATGTAGTGTCTCTACTTTAAAGAGTCCTCTCCTGCTGATGTTCAGGTGTATATCAGTATGTAGTGTCTCTACTTTAAAGAGTCCTCTCCTGCTGATGTTCAGGTGTATATCAGTATGTAGTGTCTCTACTTTAAAGAGTCCTCTCCTGCTGATGTTCAGGTGTATATCAGTATGTAGTGTCTCTACTTTAAAGAGTCCTCTCCTGCTGATGTTCAGGTGTATATCAGTATGTAGTGTCTCTACTTTAAAGAGTCCTCTCCTGCTGATGTTCAGGTGTATATCAGTATGTAGTGTCTCTACTTTAAAGAGTCCTCTCCTGCTGATGTTCAGGTGTATATCAGTATGTAGTGTCTCTACTTTAAAGAGTCCTCTCCTGCTGATGTTCAGGTGTATATCAGTATGTAGTGTCTCTACTTTAAAGAGTCCTCTCCTGCTGATGTTCAGGTGTATATCAGTATGTAGTGTCTCTACTTTAAAGAGTCCTCTCCTGCTGATGTTCAGGTGTATATCAGTATGTAGTGTCTCTACTTTAAAGAGTCCTCTCCTGCTGATGTTCAGGTGTATATCAGTGTGTAGTGTCTCTACTTTAAAGAGTCCTCTCCTGCTGATGTTCAGGTGTATATCAGTATGTAGTGTCTCTACTTTAAAGAGTCCTCTCCTGCTGATGTTCAGGTGTATATCAGTATGTAGTGTCTCTACTTTAAAGAGTCCTCTCCTGCTGATGTTCAGGTGTATATCAGTATGTAGTGTCTCTACTTTAAAGAGTCCTCTCCTGCTGATGTTCAGGTGTATATCAGTATGTAGTGTCTCTACTTTAAAGAGTCCTCTCCTGCTGATGTTCAGGTGTATATCAGTGTGTAGTGTCTCTACTTTAAAGAGTCCTCTCCTGCTGATGTTCAGGTGTATATCAGTATGTAGTGTCTCTACTTTAAAGAGTCCTCTCCTGCTGATGTTCAGGTGTATATCAGTATGTAGTGTCTCTACTTTAAAGAGTCCTCTCCTGCTGATGTTCAGGTGTATATCAGTATGTAGTGTCTCTACTTTAAAGAGTCCTCCCCTACTGATGTTCAGGTGTATATCAGTATGTAGTGTCTCTACTTTAAAGAGTCCTGTCCTGCTGATGTTCAGGTGTATATCAGTATGTAGTGTCTCTACTTTAAAGAGTGCTCTCCTGCTGATGTTCAGGTGTATATCAGTATGTAGTGTCTCTACTTTAAAGAGTCCTCCCCTGCTGATGTTCAGGTGTATATCAGTATGTAGTGTCTCTACTTTAAAGAGTCCTGTCCTGCTGATGTTCAGGTGTATATCAGTATGTAGTATCTCTACTTTAAAGAGTGCTCTCCTGCTGATGTTCAGGTGTATATCAGTATGTAGTGTCTCTACTTTAAAGAGTCCTCTCCTGCTGATGTTCAGGTGTATATCAGTATGTAGTGTTTCTACTTTAAAGAGTCCTCTCCTGCTGATGTTCAGGTGTATATCAGTATGTAGTGTCTCTACTTTAAAGAGTCCTCTCCTGCTGATGTTCAGGTGTATATCAGTATGTAGTGTCTCTACTTTAAAGAGTCCTCTCCTGCTGATGTTCAGGTGTATATCAGTATGTAGTGTCTCTACTTTAAAGAGTCCTCCCTGCTGATGTTCAGGTGTATATCAGTATGTAGTGTCTCTACTTTAAAGAGTGCTCTCCTGCTGATGTCCAGGCTGAGTGGAGTGGTGTTCGTTGCAGACAGAGAGGGAGGCTTCGGTCTGGCGTCTCAGGATCCGTGGATCCAGCACGCGTCGGTCCGGGACAACATCCTGTTCGGCAGGAACTACGATCCCATCTTCTACCAGACCGTGATCGAGGCCTGCGCTCTCACAGAGGACTTCAACGTAAGACTACCGCATCAATTCAAATACATTCAATTGCTTCTGCAGAATTAGCATTTACATTAAACTCTTTCTGAATGCGACATCAGGTTTTACCAAACGGAGACAGGACGGAGGTCGGGGAGAACGGAGTGACGCTGAGCGGAGGACAGAAAGCTCGCCTGGCCCTCGCTAGAGCCGTGTACATGGTGAGTCTCTAACACACCTTCACTTAGGTTAAATGGATTCCTTGCGTCCCTCACTTGCGACTAGTCCCTCCCACCAGGGAAGGAGAGATGCAAGGAAACCACGAGAAGCAGGGAAATTGAGTTTTTAGGGCAATGGGACGTCCTTTCCTCCGGAGCGTCTCGTGAAGCGACGTCCGTCTGACAGCAGCCAGATCTGCATGCGCTGCATCGTCCAATCAGTGAGCGATACACAGTAAGGGGGCGGGGCGAGTGTCTGAGGATTTCACCGGAGGATGGTCTGGTGGTTCCTCGATTATCGCTCCTCCGGCACAAATAAGGCCACTGGGACGCTGTCAGGCTTCCCCGCTTGAAAGGGATGGTACAGTCCATAGGAGGGTTTCACTCAATGACCACAACTTTGTTTCTTTTGAGTTCTTCTTTACTCGTTTCTGTTGTTGCAGTGCAGCTTGTGTAGTAAGGTTGGAAGGTAAAAGACCTTAAATGAAAAATAATTACTGTATACAATGCACATGAAATAATACATGCTTTACGTATACTTTTTAACACTTGTGAATATTGTTTTACTTTCTTAATGTATTTTTATGAATTATGTTTTTAAACAGTTTTTAACTTCATTAAAAATGCAAATATAATAGACTGAATAGTACCGTTTTTATCAATCTACGTCTCTCAATAAACAAATCACTCGTTTTTAAATCAACACTCGTGTTGCTTTAGCTTGAGGACATTTTTTTATTATATCCTTTATTTAACCAGGTAAAAAACTCATTGAGATTAAAATGACCTGGCCAAGAAGGGCAGCATGTACAAAGTTACAACTTATAAAACACAGACACGAAAGGCAGACAGATACAGCTGTAAAACACAAATAAAATGGCACATTAGCCAGTCAATATACGAAGTAAAGCAAACTCTTAAAACAAACAGAGGACACTGAACTAGAACGCTCGTCCTTCGTCTCTCACCGGCCGCTTCTCCAGCTTGTCACGGCTGCTCCCGCGCTGCTGCTGCTTCGACGGTTCTTCCGCTGGTTCGCTGCTGCTGTGGACGCACGCTCTCTCCAGCTTGGATTACTCCCTTCTTTCAGGTGCTTTAAAAGGTGCAGCGACGCTGATGAGCAATTAGGGAATGATTTCCGACAGCGGCCACTCTGTCAATCTGCCCGACTTTTTAACCCCCATGAGATCTCCAGACGCTACTCAAGATGGCGCAGACAAATCAACTTCCGGTGAGACCGAGCCCGAGGAGCGAGGACATGAGAAATCAGAGAAGTGAAACGCAGCGGAGAACAAGCACTTTTATGGTCTTGTTATTGTTAAAAACAGTTTCAAGATGAAGTAAAGATGGTGGTGTGCTGGGTCTGCCTGTAGGACAATACATGTATTAATGGATGAGACTACAACATCCCTTCATTACTAACGATGTTAGCAGAGAAAAGTAAAAACATAATACCTTTTAATCCCAGGAGTGTGTGTGATCTCTCCGCTGTCTGTACTTTCTCGCAGGACAAAGACATCTACCTGCTGGACGATCCGCTGGCAGCGGTCGATACGGACGTAGCCGAACACCTGATGAAGAAATGCGTCATGGAGCTCCTCCGGGGAAAGACCAGAATCCTTTGCACTCACCGCGTAGAGTTCGTGGACAAAGCTGACCTGGTGGTGCTCATGGACAACGGAACGATCGTCAAGACGGGTAGAGAATAACGTCTGGCTCAAACGGGCGGACATGTCACATACCATTTGTTGTTGTTGTTGTTGCATTGTTGTCCACCTGCCCGTGTCCTCTCTGTGTTCCACCTGCCCGTGTCCTCTCTGTGTTCCACCTGCCCGTGTCCTCTCTGTGTTCCACCTGCCCGTGTCCTCTCTGTGTTCCACCTGCCCGTGTCCTCTCTGTGTTCCACCTGCCCGTGTCCTCTCTGTGTTCCACCTGCCCGTGTCCTCTCTGTGTTCCACCTGCCCGTGTCCTCTCTGTGTTCCACCTGCCCGTGTCCTCTCTGTCCAACAGGAACTCCAGCGGAAGTCCTGCCTTTGGTCGAAGCGGTGCCGAAGAGACGGAAGAACGACCAACACGTGACGGAGAAAGGTTCGTTCGCCTGGAGAGATAACGGCTTCACTCGAAGCAGGGATGTGCCGTTGCCGTGCCAACACGTTTCTTTGTTATCAACAATCTCGAATTGAAACATCAGAGGCAGACTGACTTCCTCTTGTTTACGAATATGTACACGGATGGTTGTATTTGTATATTGGTGTACTTCAAGCTATCGTACATGCAGGATTCTTGCTGTTCTGTATCTTCAGTCACTTCTCGCTGCTTCGATACAAGTGTCAGTTTAATCCAAAGTCATTCATTGGGTTTCCTTGTGTGAAAAAAAGAATGCTCTTTGGCTGTAAATGTGTTGTAATAATAATAGATTACATTTGTGTAGCGCCGCTTTACATGGCGAACAAACAAACAAACAAAAGGGGCAAATAATAAAGTACCATAGGAGTGGAGGCAGGGGGACTGTGGTGGGTCAGGGGTCGAAGGGGTTGCCTGTACCTCTTCATCCCGGCCAGTATTTCTACATTACATTCTGATGTTGTCACTTCCTGTCTTGTTTCTCAGCAGAAAGTGAACAGCAGGAGGAGGATGCTGGTTCCTCCTCTGATGTGGGTCTGCAGGAGGAACCGGACCTGATGGGGGCGGAGCTGAAGCAGGAGGGGGGGCTGGCCTGGAGGGTCTACTGGTCGTACTGGAACGCTGTGGGGGGGGCGCTGGGAGCCTCCATCCTCCTGTCTCTGCTGCTCATGCAGGGTGAGGATACACCGCTCTGATGAATCTGATTACAAGCAGCATGCTCAGATAGGACTGGGTGATATGGAGAACATCTGAATCTGTTAGAAAACTCTCCCTGTTCTCCGGCTTGAGCTTCAACATCGGGATCCATGTCTCTGTGATCCTCTCCAGAAGGGAAGTAGTCTTCACACACAGAGCATCAGCTAGTTCCTGAGCAGTGTCCTTCACATGCTGATATCCAAGAGAGGGAGTCACACGGTCACAAGATGGAGGAATAGCGGGTCTTCTAGGTCAGTGGTTCCCAACCTGGGGGGTGCGCCTCCCTTGGGGGGCGCCAAAGATCGCAGAGGGGGCGCCAGGCCTCAGATGATTTGCGGCCAAATATCATATTTAGACTTTTATTTCATTTTTTTACATATAATTGTAACGCAATACATGATTGTCACTAAAGGCCTTGTCTCTACATTACAATAACATATACAAAATAATTGATGAATTAATTTGAATACAAATTCGAGTTCGTATTAAAGGCATAAAAAGACAGAAATGTATAATAATTTCTTTAATATAAATGTTTCTTCTGCCCATAAAGTGTCCAAACCGGGATAACCGCATTTAAACCCCAGTGGGGGGGCGCAACCTCCAACAGGAGTCATTTGGGGGGGCTCTTGGGAAAAAAGGCTGGGAACCCCTGTTCTAGGTAATCATACATTACAAAATAAAATTCAATTCAAAATTCACAAACTGGTAACATCCACAGTATGCTCGGGCCGCCCCGAGGGCGCAGGAGGACCCAGGGGCAAATGGTTCCCCAACAGATATAATGACCGAGTGGGTAAAGACAACATAACACGAATGAGATCACTTGCGATATTATTATATTACAATATCCAAAATGTATCAACATATCTGTCGTCTCACAATATATTCTGAATGCGTTGCCCTGCTCGACTCTCAGGAGCTGCACTGAAGCTGGAATGTTCCATGTCTGTTGTTTCAGTCTCTAAGAACGCGTCTGACTGGTGGCTCTCTCACTGGGTCTCTGCGCTGAGGAGCAACGGATCCTCCAACGTCTCCTGCTCGTCGTCCTTCAGCTCTCCTCACCTGCTGCTCTTCTCGCCTGGAGGCCTCATGTGAGAGATACAAGCCATACCGTTTGATAACACCAGGTTCACACAATATCGCTTTAGAGCACCGAGGGCCACACACAGAACACTAGACGAAGGGCTCAGTAGAGGTATATTGCCTCATAGGTTCAGTTATGAGTTATTAAAATCAATCAAATGTAGGTCGATTGTTCGATACTTGAACATCCAGAGTTTCATTTATTGTGTTGGCAGCGCATTCCTTAAAACAGAAGATTGATTACAATAAGAGGAAATATGAAGGGTGTGTTTCAAGGTTGTTATGGAAACAAGTCATTGGGCTTTTTTCTCATCATCTTAGATTTGTTAGACCATGTTTTCAGTGTATTAGACATCGTGCTTAATAGCCCATGAATACTGCTGTGTAATATATTTGAACATAATATATTTAAGAAGTACGATATAAGACAAGCAGAAGTTTATTATACTTAAGTCATTATACTTTTTTAATTTGCCGAGTGCCGATTCAAAATGGTCCGCTGGCCGCATTTGGCCCCCGGGCCGTAGTTTGGACACCCTTGCGTTAGAGCAAACTCGAATGTGCCTTTTTTTTATTCAATAAAAACGAGTTTAACCAAAACTGTTAAATCCAGGCAGTACATCTGTTTTATTTAAACACATTTGTATTAATTTTGACCCCCAAACAAATTAGAGAGATAGAGATGCAATCAATACCGTTTTTAATTGGAGTTGACAACGCCAGGTTTACACACCATCACTTCAGAACAAACCCACATGTACACCACTGCTCAGAGTGTTCAGTTAACTGCTGTCGTTTGGTTTTATTTCTTATTCAATAAAAAGTACTTTAACCCGGAAAACAACGGTGACATTCAGACAGTGAATTAGTTTATATACATTTTTGGCCCTCAATTATTTTTACAATTAGAAGTTTTGGTTGTTGAAAAACTGGTAAAACTTTGATACACGATTAGTTTTACATAAAGGTCCAAGCCGCCCTGGATCTGTATCGAGCCAAACATTGATCTGGGATTCGGTTTGAGAGGTTCTGACTCTCAGAAAAACATTTGTAATAATATTAATACATGGGATTTGTTTAGCGCTTGTCCTCATGCTCAAAGACGCTTCACATACAATCAGAACAGAAACAACTAAATGTAGGATCATTTATTTCACATAGAATATACAGAATAAATCCAAAATGGACTGTAATAGTGCCGGCCTCCTCCCTCCATGCCTCGCTCCTCCGGTTTGTATCCCGGTAGATGAACAGAGACTGATCATTCAGCACCGGGTGATTCACTACCGCTCCATTGTTTTGAATATGAGGTAATGACCTGCGTAGTCTCTCCCAGCATACACGCGGTTTGATTGGCTAGCGCTTGTTCTGGCAGATTTGCATACGCGGGATTTGATTGGCTGATGCCAAGCATCGAGCCTCAAAAGTTGAACATTGTTCAACTTTTGATGCAGATAGATGCTCGTGATGCTTGCAAAGCCATGCCATGCTCCCCACAATGCAGTTCGGCGAAGTTTAAAAAATCTTCTACGTCACCCCATTCAAGTGAATGGGCGAAGCGTTGAAAGCATTTTTCGTCGGACTATAACGCGCACCTGCATATGAGCCGCAGCAGCTAAACTGTCCGTCTGTCTCGCTCTCGTTCTGTCTCTCGGTTCCACTTTTACTTTGGCGCGCTACCTGTCTCACTCTTTTCCGGCCTCCAGCTTTTCCTGCTGGAGCCCGCCGCTTAAAGGTGGCGGGCGCGGACCGGTCCTAGAGCCCGTAGAGTTAAAGGTGGTTAATTTTACCTGTAACATCCATAGATTTAGGAGGTTCCCTAGTGGCCGTTAGCTGTACCAACACAAAATGGGGGAAAAAGTCGCGGTTTATAGTCCGAAAAGTACGGTACATTTCAAAAGGTTGCTAAAAGATTATCTCAGTATTATAAAGTATAATTGAACCGTGCCTATGTGTGTATTACTATGTACAATTTTGGTATTTTTTGGCTTGGCATTAGGATGGCTAACTTTGGATGACCATTTTAGTTTTCACTTCAGACAGCACTGTAAATGGCATGAAATGAGTGTTTAGTTGTATGTATGTTTATGCATGTGTTGTGTGTGTGAGGACCCCAGGAAGAACAGCCACAGCTCGTGCTAATGGGGATCCTTATGAAGATTAACAATAAGTGCATAGGACTCGATGTGCACGTATTATACAAGTGTGGATGGTTCTATTCCCCCCCCCCGCAGGTCTCCTCTCTCCTCGGTACGAGCGCTCCCCTCCGGTAACATCAGCTCCGAGGTGAGGTTTTACCTGACGGTGTACAGCTCCATCGCGGCAGGAAACACGGTCTTCACGGCGCTCAGAGCGTTCCTCTTCGCGTACGGAGCGATCTGCGCCGCCACCGTGATCCACAGCCGCCTGCTGGGCAGCGTGCTCAAGGTGGGTCCGAAGCGAGGTAGATCGCTTTGTAGACACATTAGAAGTGTACGTTAGGATGCAAACAATTACAAATATATTTTTATATAAACTGTTAAAGGAAGATTATCAAATAAAAGATCAAATAAATATCATACAACATATTTGTAAAAGCATAAAACATTTAATGAAGTCAAATCGAATACTGATATTTTAATTTAAATAAGAAGGGAAACTAAAATGTCCAATAAAAGATTAATTAAAGTATATTTATTTAAACATAAGAAGTTAAAGTTCAAATGTGCAATATACAGATAAAATATAATACTGATATTTATATAAAAATAAGCAGGTAAACTAAAATGTCCAATAACATTGAATACAGTTATATATTATCATAAGAAATTAAATTGAATTTCAAATAAGAAATACAATAAAATATAATTGAAGATTTTAACAAACAGTGTGCAAATTGTACTAGAGTATAATATAACATATATTGCAATACTGTGCTGTATTAGTATTGATAAAGATATTTATGCTGAATTACAGAGTTTAAAAGGGTCCGAAGCGAATACAAATCTCTCCCCTCTCCCCCCTCCCCCTCTCCCCTCTCCCCCCTCCCCCTCTCCCCCTCTCCCTCTCCCCTCTCCCCTCTCTCCCCTCTCCCTCTCCCCTCCCCCTCCCCCCCTTCAGGCCACGGTCTCCTTCTTCGACACCACCCCGATGGGTCGCATCCTGAACCGCTTCTCCTCGGATCTCTACACGGTGGACGACAGCCTGCCCTTCGTGCTGAACATCCTGCTGGCCAATGTGTTCTCCCTGCTGGGCATGCTGGTGGTGATCAGCTGGGGTCTCCCCTGGGTGCTGCTGCTGCTGCTGCCCCTCGCGCTCATCTACCACCGCACGCAGCGCCTCTACAGACACACGTCCCGAGAGCTGAAGAGACTGAGCAGCATCACGCTGTCGCCCGTCTACTCGCACTTCTCCGAGACGCTGAGTGGCCTGGGGACCATCCGGGCCAGCGGCAGCTCATCCAGGTGAGAGGGGGGGGCTCATCCAGGTGAGAGGGGGGGGCTCATCCAGGTGAGAGGGGGGGGCTCATCCAGGTGAGAGGGGGGGGGCTCATCCAGGTGAGAGGGGGGGCTCATCCAGGTGAGAGGGGGGGCTCATCCAGGTGAGAGGGGGGGCTTTTCACAGCCTGCTTAATACTTTCATCTAACTATGAGCTCGTATAGTTTCCGTCAGCAACTCAAATACCTCTCTGAATGGAAAATAAAAAGATAGTTATATTGATAACAACTTTTAAATTATTGTTAATAATAACAATACAATGACAATAAAGAAATATATATGCAACAAATAAATAAGTACATTTTAGAGGGGATGCTCCAAATAAAGAAGACATCAAGGAACTGAGCGTTTAGAGAAAGTTTTAAAGCAAAGTTATCAACGTTAACGACAAACACTCCTAAAGTTAGATTGTGGCAGGCCCATCAGTGTGTGTGTGTGGTGAGATACCTCTCACTGCCACCGGGGGGAGACAAAGTGTAACGTCTTGGTCGCAGAGTCAGAGCGGTTCTGTGGTTGCAGGTTTGAGGAGGAGTTGTCTCGTCGTCTGGAGCGGAATCAGCGCTGTCTGTTCCTCAGTGTCGCCGCCATGCAGTGGCTGAGCATCCGCCTGCAGCTGATTGGTGTTGCCGTGGTTACGGGCCTCGGGGTGATCGCCGTGGTGCAGCACCAGAACAAATCTGTGGACCCAGGTGAGTGTGCTGCGCTGCATCGATTGAGATGTTTACAGTTTGGAATTGTTTATTTCTACTTTTTTTAAGTTCCCTTATGAGCAATGCTCAATAAAGTACATCGTATCTTATCATGCAGAGGATTGTGTTTTTTTAAATTGTACAATTACTCTTGACTGTGAAATCAACATTCCCCTAGTTTTTGTTTTGTCCTTTTTGAATGAACAGGGGGGGTGCACTACGAAGCAGGATGTTCTCTTGGCGGCTAAATTCAGGGGAAACTCCGGCTTTCCGGTCCTACAAAGCTGGTTCTCTTTTTAGCAGGCTAGATCTCCATGGTAACTGATGCTAAGCAGCTAACCTGGTCGGGACCAGGTTAGGTTGCAGGCTAAGAGCTCAACTCAGTGAAAGCACCGCCTGCTGACCAATCAGAGCTCAGTGTGCGGAGTTTAAAGCGATCAAGTCATATTACAGGAGAAAGGAAATACAGAAAAGCTGCCGTCGCAGGAAAGACGGCAAAAACTCACCGACTGTGTGAACGTGAACATTAATAGAATATCACCTCCATCTTCAGAGCAATCTGACTATTAGAACATTAGCGTTAACAAAGCTAAATATCGGCCACAACATCAGTACCCGGATCAGAGTACATTAAGTACAGTCCGCGGCACATCACTTCATAATGTATCATATATCTCCTGATCTGAGTCACTGAGCCGTATCTGGCCGTGCAACACTCACAGCGTCACAGACTGGATGCAGAAGTATTATTCTAAGCAACACATTAAGTTGACGAAACACTCGAGACAAATGTAATTGAAGTCAGATCGTGTTTTAGACGGGCAGTGATATCATAAACCTGTTGATGGACGCATTCAAACACTTGTTCTGTTCCAGCTGTGTTCACCTTGCAGGTGCAGCTCTGTGGCTTTGATCCTGATCAAGTGTTTAAGTCATGGATGTTTAAAGTTTAACTTCTTCATATGTCTAGTATTAAAGTTCACTTTTCATTCAGGAAGTATGACGCTGCGCTGTCAGTGCGCTTCTCCATGTCTGTGATTGGTCGAATGCTCCAGATACCGCCCCTTTCATGTGAACGCGCACCTAACTAGATAGGACACGGCTGGCTGAGCGATCCACTTGATAACCCGCGTCGTAGGACAGTTTAGCGAGAGCGCGTATGTTTTGGATTAGGCCAACCGGCTAACTCAAACATATCAGGTTAGGTTGAACCAGCTTCGTAGGACAGGCCTCTGGGTATCTTTAGGTTTCCTCAGTGTGTTTTCTTTAGTTGGTTTTAAGCTGACTATGTTGCTCTCCAGTATGCATCAGACCGAAGTGGAGTTATAGGGTTTACTGCTGTCCATGCTGCAAATATCTGATTTGTATTGTGTTGTATACCTTTCCCCATACTGTACTGTATATAATGTTTATATCTTACTTTGTATTCCCGTACATATAAAACAATACTCCAAATACCACTTTTAGTCAGATGCTCAACTGCTTTTTCTTGGTTCAGTACTTGTATTTTTACTTTACCGTATATCCTGTATATATCTGCTTTAGTTCTACTGCATTATATCCCTTACCCTACACTGCCCTGCATATAACGATGAGATCTCTCTCTTTATTCCCATACATATAATATACTTGGCACTTAACTGCGTTTTGCACATCTGGTTAAATGCTAAACTGCATATCGTTGTCGTGGTACTTCTCCTCGATGTAATGTGTGTGTGTGTGTGTGTGTGTGTCTCCAGGTCTGGTGGGCCTCGCGCTGTCCTACGCCCTCTCCATCACCAGCCTGCTGTGCGGTCTCATCGACAGCTTCACCCAGACGGAGATGCAGCTGGTGAGCGTTGAGAGGACGGAGGAATACTGCAGCGGCCTGCCCACGGAGCCCCAGCAGCACCACGCACAGGTCAGACACACACACACACACACACGCACACGCACACACGCGCACACTGAGCCCCAGCAGCACCACTCGCAGGTCAGACACACACACACACACACTGAACCCCAACAGCACAACTCACACACACACACACACACACACACACACACACACACACACACACACACACTCATGATGTTTCTTATGGCCCTGACACACCAACCCGATTTTGGGAGTCAGGCCGTCAGAGGCTGTCGGGCATTCGCGGCGCCGTAGTCAGGTTGGTGTGTCCCGCACCGTCTGCCGTGACACGCCTTATTTGGACTGCCAGACCCGATGCATGCCGATCAACATGCTGAATCGGCCATGCATCGGGTCGGGCAGTCGGACCAAATAATCACTCTGATTGGCTGTTCAGCTAGCGAATCAGTGCATGAGAAGCGAAGCGGAAGTGAGGGACGTAAACAAACGATTTAAGAAGGCACACACAGACTGCTATTCATTTTCATCTCATCATGGCGATCTGGAATGATGCAAACGAGGACCTGCTCATCACCTTGATCCAGGAGAGGCCAGCTCTGTATGATATTACGGAGAAAAGATACTCTTCTTCTTCTCTGTCTTCCGGTTGTTGGCTCTTTTGAATGACGAATACACACTACCGCCGCCTGCGGATTGCCACTCACGCACTGAAGTCGGTGCGGTGTGTTCCCGTGCGACACATGGCCAAAACGCAGGAGAACACGGCCAGGCAACAGCCGACTTTAGCGTCGGCTAGTCCTCTGGTGACTGCTCGGTGTGTCAGGGCCTTGAGACTCAGGGCCTTTAGACTCAGGGCCTTTAGACTCAGGGCCTTTAGACTCAGGGCCTTTAGACTCAGGGCCTTTAGACTCAGGGCCTTTAGACTCAGGGCCTTGAGACTCAGGGCCTTTAGACTCAGGGCCTTTAGACTCAGGGCCTTTAGACTCAGGGCCTTGAGACTCAGGGCCTTTAGACTCAGGGCCTTTAGACTCAGGGCCTTGAGACTCAGGGCCTTTAGACTCAGGGCCTTTAGACTCAGGGCCTTTAGACTCAGGGCCTTTAGACTCAGGGCCTTTAGACTCAGGGCCTTTAGACTCAGGGCCTTTAGACTCAGGGCCTTGAGACTCAGGGCCTTTAGACTCAGGGCCTTTAGACTCAGGGCCTTTAGACTCAGGGCCTTTAGACTCAGGGCCTTTAGACTCAGGGCCTTGAGACTCAGGGCCTTTAGACTCAGGGCCTTGAGACTCAGGGCCTGTGAACCTGAGCAGAAGTTGATGTTACGCCATTTTGTAAAGCACGTTTGAGATGCGCCTGCTGTAGGACAAGTGCTATATATAAAAAGCTTATGCCCATGTTGTCCCTCTCCTCCTCCTCTCTCTCCCCTCCTCCTCTCTCTCCCCCCCCTCCTCTCCCCCTCCCCCTCCTCCCCTCCCTCCTCCCCTCCCCTCCCCCCCTCCCCTCCTCCCCTCTATTCCCCTCCCCAGCTCCCCCCTGCCTGGCCCCATCAGGGGGGATTAGAGCTCCACCATGTGGTCCTCTCCTACAGAGAGGGTCTCCCCAACGCTCTGGACGGGGTCAGCATGGTGGTCCGGCCCGGGGAGAAGCTGGGCATCGTGGGCCGCACCGGCTCGGGGAAGTCCACTCTGTTCCTGGCTCTGTTCCGCATGGTGGAGCTGGACCAGGGACACATCCTATTGGACGGCCTGGACATCAGCACCGTGGGCCTGGATCAACTCCGGTAGGAGCACTGCTACGCTTTCTCTCTGGAAGCTCACCTGTTGTGCAACATCCTCTTCTCCATGTCTCTTCCACATCAACATGTGTCCCCTCTTCTTCATCAACATGTGTCCCCTCTTCTTCATGTCTCTTCCACATCAACATGTGTCCCCTCTTCTTCATCAACATGTGTCCCCTCTTCTTCATGTCTCTTCCACATCAACATGTGTCCCCTCTTCTTCATCAACATGTGTCCCCTCTTCTTCATGTCTCTTCTTCATCAACATGTGTCCCCTCTTCTTCATGTCTCTTCTACATCAACACGTGTCCCCTCTTCTCCATGTCTCTTCTACATCAACATGTGTCCCCTCTTCTTCATGTCTCTTCTACATCAACATGTGTCCCCTATTCTCCATGTCTCTTCTGCATCAACATGTGTCCCCTCTTCTCCATGTCTCTTCTACATCAACATGTGTCCCCTCTTCTTCATGTCTCTTCTTCATCAACATGTGTCCCCTCTTCTTCATGTCTCTTCTTCATCAACATGTGTCCCCTCTTCTTCATGTCTCTTCTTCATCAACATGTGTCCCCTCTTCTTCATGTCTCTTCTACATCAACATGTGTCCCCTCTTCTTCATGTCTCTTCTACATCAACACGTGTCCCCTCTTCTCCATGTCTCCTCGACATCAACATGTGTCCCCTCTTCTTCATGTCTCTTCTGCATCAACATGTGTCCCCTCTTCTTCATGTCTCTTCTACATCAACCTCCTTGTCAACATAAACACACACGCACAAAACATTTAGCAACCCGCAAAATACACACACACACACAAACACACACATGTAGCTACAGCTGTGCCGCCCAGCTGGCTGTGCCCGCGAATTCCTAGCCCGCAAATGTCGCGGGTCTAGCTATGTACTGAGTGTGTGTATTTCGCGGGTTGAGTGATGTCCAATGGCATCCCGTGGAGGAATTCTGAAATGTTTTACCGTTACACAAACACGCACAGCAGAACCAGACCCTGGAGCGCCGGCCTCTTTACGTACTCCTCTTCATCCCCGATGGGTGATAAGGCTGCGAAGAGAACCCTCCATCGTATTCAGTCCTTAGCAATATGCTGCCTCTCCCCACTTAGGGAGGGGTACCGAGCCCCGGTATTAAACGGGCCCCGGGCCGGAATTATTAAAGACAGTGGTACCGTTAAGCTCCGACGTTATCAGACTTGTTATCGGTACTGGAGACATTTAAAAAGTATATGTCATATGTATTATTGCTACATACACATTATATCGCAGATTTAGTTTCACCAACTCCGTTTCTAATATGCAAAAAGACTACAACATGTATTTTCGAGCTCCAATCCAGACGAGTTCTCTCTCTCCCGTCCGTGTGCGAGGAGGCCGTTCGTAAAGGTCTCCTGACGACAGACTGTCATCCTGTTAGCGGTTACTCTGGGTTCTGTCTTCAGGACAGTGGTGGATTTTTTTGATAATTGTATGGGACTTGATTGGATTCAATATTAGAGTAATTTTCTCGTTTGTGTGTTTAAATATATTTGGCCTTTGTTTATGTGATTTACTCAAATAAAAAGGTTGATGAATTATCATCTAATGATTTGTATGATGTTTTATTTATGTTAAAGGTCACTTTGAATGATTTTAACTAATGAGAATGTAGAAAAACATTTACATTTCGGGACGGCTTAGATTGTATTTCGGGACGGTTCCGGGAGGATGGGGAAAAAAGTTAGTCAAGAGCCCCCCTCCCTCTTATCACCCGAATCTCCTCTAGAGCACCATTGAGTTCTTTGTAACCAAATGTCCCTCAGAGGGGCGTGGGGAGGGGCTCCTTGTTTTCATCTAAAGTAACAGACAGAGAATCAGCACTTTGGAAGCAGGGCTGAAACAGAGGGGATTATGATTATTGACTCTTGTTCTGTGGTGGCGCCCCCTGCAGGTCCCGGCTGGCGATCATCCCTCAGGACCCCTTCCTGTTCAGCGGGTCGATCAGAGAGAATCTGGACCCGTGTGAGCGTCACTCTGATCATCAGCTGCTGGACGTCCTGCAGCAGTGCCACCTCAGCGCTGTGGTGCTCAGGATGGGTGAGGGGATATGTATTTGTCTAATATATCATATTCCAATTACTTGTATATAATAATAATAATAATAATAATAATAATAATAATAATAATAATAATAATAATAATAATAATAATAATAATAATAATAATATAAAAAGAGAAAAAGAGAATGTTGAAAAGCTGAACGCAGGTGGCGAAAAACAAATCTCCAGGTTCACTTTGACATTTATAAAGAGAGACTTGGCCTTTATAATTTGGAATTGAAAAACGCACGACAATCGTTCTTCTCTGACATCATTACCAAAAACAAAAACAACGCACGTGGCTAGTTCGCTACCGTCGACAGACTGACTAACCCCCCAGTGTCAGTAGCCTCTGAATTTCTATCCACTAGGGGGTGCAATGACTTTGCCTTCTTCACTGACAACATTCAGAAAATCAGACAAGCTGTCAGTGCCTCTGCATCAGGAACAGCAAATGTGTTGTCTCTGTGTTCACTTAACATCAATTCAGACATCATGACACAATTCCATCAGATTAATGATAAAAACCTGGAGGACATTATACAACTTCTGAAATCCTCCTCCTGCTGCCTTGATATTATTCCAACAGGATTTTTCAAAGATGTTTTGCCTTGCATGGCCTCAGATCTACTTCATATAGTAAACAAATCTCTTCACTCAGGTATTTTTCCACAGGCCCTGAAAACTGCAGTCATTAAACCGCTCTTAAAAAAGAATAATCTAGATGCTTCAGTAATGAACAATTACAGGCCCATATCAAACCTGCCATTTCTAGGTAAAATCATTGAAAAAGTTGTTTTTCAACAGTTGAGTAATTTCTTGCATTTAAATAACTGTTTTGATGTGTTCCAGTCAGGCTTTCGTCCAAACCACAGCACTGAGACTGCTCTTGTAAAGGTCTTCAATGACATCCATTTAAACACAGACAGTGGCAGAACTTCAGTGTTAGTATTATTAGATATCAGTGCTGCGTTTGACACTTAAAGGATAGACACAACTTTGTTTCTATAGGTAAATACATATCTGAGTTGACAAATATGACATGTGGGGTTCCTCAAGGCTCCAACTTGGGGCCTCTTCTCTTTAACGTCTACATGCTACCACTGGCTCAGATAATGAAAAACAACAAACTAAGTTACCATAGCTATGTGGATGACACACAAATGTATGTAACAATTTCACCAGGAGACTATGCTCCAATTCAAACACTGAGTAAGTGCATTGAACAAATCAATGACTGGATGTGTCAGAACTTTCTCCAATTAAACAAAGATAAAACTGAGGTAATGGTTTTTGGAGCCAAGGCAGAACGTATAAAAGTTAGTGCTGAGCTTCAGTGTGCAATGTTCAAACCAACATATAGAGCCATACATCTAGGTGCAGTCATGGACTCTGACCTGAGTTTCAACAGTCACATTAAAACAGTTACTAAATCAGCCTACTATCACCTAAAGAACATATCTAGGATTAAAAGACTAATGTCACAGCAGGATTTGGAAAGACTTGTCCATGCCTTTATCTTCAGTAGACTGGACCACCGCAATGGTGTCTTCACTGGTCTCACTAAAAAATCTATTAGAAAGCTGCAGCTGATTCAGAGCGCCGCTGCTCGAGTCCTCACTGACACTAAGAAAGTGGATCACATCACTCCTGCTCTGAAGTCTTCACACTGGCTTCCTGTGTGTCAAAGGATAGATTTCTAAATACTGCTGCTGGTTTATAAAGTACTGAATGGTTTAGGCCCAAAATACATCTCTGACCTCCTGCTAAATGATGAACCATCCAGATCTCTCAGGTCTTCAGGGACTGGTCAGCTTTCTGTCCCCAGAGACAGATCTCTCAGGTCTTCAGGGACTGGTCCGCTTCCTGTCCCCAGAGTCAGAACTAAACATGGAGAAGCAGCGTTCAGTTATTATGCTCCAAGTATCTGGAACAAACTCCCAGAAACCTGCAGGTCCGCTGCAACTCTGACTACTTTCAAATCCAGCAAGAAGACTTTTCTTTTTGTCGCTGCTTTTAAACTATTCACATCTTAGACTGCACTGTAACTTTTATCCATGTACTTTTTTTTTAATGTTTATTTTATTAGCTTTTCTTTTTTAATGCTTAATGTCTTTCATTTTTTGTAAAGCACTTTGAATTGCCTTGTGTTGAAAAGTGCTATATAAATAAACTTGCCTTGAATGAGGTAACCGTGCACTCCACCCTCCATTATTCCTGTTAGGTAACACCAGCTTTAATCCTCTCCGACACATTGCTCTTAAAATCATCTGAAGGAAGGGTGCACCCAGGAGAGGTGACACAGCACACGTGACTGATCATGTTGCATCAAATCAAGTTACAAGTAATATTAACCTTAGATTTGGTTGTTTATTTGTATTAATCTCATATTTGTTTAAGTAAAGAGGGGTTGAGAGGAGAAGACTTGAATCTACTATCTTGGACTATAAATAAAACAACTTGACATTATTTCAAGCTTGAATTAAGAAGTCTGTCGTCCAAAAAGCAACATGTAAATGCTTCCTATTTGCACGTATGTAAACCAGGCCGATGCTGACGTGATGTTTCCTCCGCAGGCGGTCTGGACGCAGAGGTTGGAGAGAGAGGGAGGAGCTTCTCTGTGGGTCAGAGGCAGCTGCTGTGTCTCTGCAGAGCTCTGCTGACCCAGGCCAAGGTGAGACCCATCTTCATTTTGGGGGAATTGTATTTTTTTTTGTCCCGGCTGGAGGGCAAATGCAGAACATTGGTTGGAATCAAAAATCCTTTATTTGCGGAACTACAGTAGGCCGGGGAAATAACAGTAAAACAGGGCAAGGCAAAACATTAAATCGCTCAGAACAAAATCCTTCCAACGACTTCAAGACAAAGACTGAAAGAGAAACCAGAAGTTAAAGGGGACCTGTCATACAAATGCACTTGTTGATGTCTTTTCTACATCAACATGTGTCCCCGGTGTCGGGGAACTCACGCAGCGTCAGAAAATAAAACCCTCTCTCTTTTCCTCCGTACCCAAATCTCTAAAAACGGGGAACAACGGAGCTGATCCAGATTTGCGTCCGATACGACGTAACATCTGAAATGTGGACCCACGGCCCAATCAGAAACGTTGCTATCAGAAACAATGCCCGACTGTTTTGGACGTAATATGGTCGCTGTTTACGTTAGCATCGCTAACACTCAGAGCTAACCTGTACTGGAGAGCATGTGTGTGAAGAAGCAGGAAGTAGAAAGGAACTCACCTCGTGGTGTAACCGGCAAGAGAGAAAGCCTTTGAGCTCCAGACTGTTTCAGATCCTTGATGATCCATGATATGGCGTTTCATCACGGCAGCATTTAGTTTAGACGGTAGCTGCCGGGTCCCGCATGAGCTCAGACCGCTCCTCTTTAAAGCTTTATACCCAAATCAGCACTTTAGAAACAGGAAGTGAAATAGAGGGACATGAGGCGTGGCTAGAATGATCTGTTTGGTATTTTGAGCTAAACACTTAATCGACATGTTTTTATATATTTGTATATATCTGAGACCTCTGCTGTTGCCTAAAGATAGCACGATAGGTGAACTTTAAAAGAGTGAATAAACTGAGCGACGGATTAATTGCAATAATTTCACTGTGACACCATCATGAAGAGACGACTTGATGTTTAGTGCTTTGTATTTGTTTGCAGTGCAACCAAACGAGTCTTTTGGAAAGAAAGTCTCGTGATGTTTTCATGATGCACACGATGTGATGTTTGTCACACAACAGTAGGGTAGAATGGAGTTTTGTAGTTATGCAAATCTAAAAGGTCAAGGTAATGTGTGTTGTTGAATGCTTTTAGTATGAAGCAGCAGCAGGAGAGGCAGACTGTATTAACAGTAACTAATCCAGCTCTGATGATGCTGTCGAAAAGTGAATATTAATTGACGCTGATATCAATGAGACCAAATGAAAACACTCACTCTATATTAGAGCTGCAACTATTTTCATAATCGTTTAATAGTTTCTATTATTTATAGAGAGAAATACTTTCCAAATAATCTCTGTTTCTTAACTGTGAAAAAGTGTTTCAACTGTGCAGTGTATTGAACGGAGCATTAAGTGACGCGAAGACGTCTTTGGGAACTGTGGCAGTTATTTTCTGCTGATCCCCGATTATTTACACCCCACAGATGAATCAAAAGATGAGTGGAGATGATATATGTGATTCAATAATGACAATAATTGTTGTTGCCCTAAAGCAATAAACGCTGTCGAAAACAGGGTCTGATTTTGTGCAAATCTTTTGGATAATGACTCATTTATTGCCGCGCCCTTTCTTGGTAATCTTCCTTCTATTTTTATTACACGGACGTTTGTTCTCACGAATACAACCTGATTTTTCTTCACGGTTTTCACACAATCACACAATCACACACTGCACACCTCCAGTTGTTATTAGGGTTATCCAAAATACACAAAGTTATTTCATCACTGCTGATCTGCAGCAACGACCAACACCTAATCTTCATCAGCAGTATTGGACACAATGGAAGCCGCACCCAATGCAACTCAGTTCATAACCCTGCAGAAAAGGTTTCCATATGCATCATGTATTATTGATGTTTACCGAATGAACCTCTGACACAAGTACAGAGTTTTGTGTCTCTCTTTTACCTTCTGTCCAGGTTATTCCATGTTGCTTCTGTTTCGAATAAAACACAGAATGAATGTGTTTTCCTCTCATGCAGGTCCTGTGTATCGACGAAGCCACAGCCAGCGTGGACCAGAAGACGGACAAACTGCTGCAGCAGACCATCAGAGAGAAGTTTCGGGACAAGACCGTCCTCACTATCGCACACAGGTAGACGTTTTTCCTAAAGTCCATGCCAGATTGACCCCCGGGTCAAAACTAAACAGAAGAAAGCCAAGTGTAGTTATTACGCTCCATATATATGAGCGTAAATTAGCATCATAAGGGCTGCCTCGACAAAGAGCAACAGGATTTGTATATTGTATGTTAACTTTTAATATTTCAGAAAATCAAACAAATATTTATGATACTTACACATTTTCTGCAGAATATTCTCCACATATTAATAACACCACAACAAGCTAATGTTGGGCTATAAAGGAACTACAGCACGGTCACATGACTTCACATCACCACCGCTAAGCTAAAGGTGGCTATTGTTGGGCTATAAAGGAACTACAGCACGGTCACATGACTTCACGTCACAACCGCTAAGCTAAAGACGGCTAATGTTGGGCTATAAAGGAACTACAGCACGGTCACATGACTTCACGTCACAACCGCTAAGCTAAAGACGGCTAATGTTGGGCTATAAAGGAACTACAGCACGGTCACATGACTTCACGTCACCACCGCTAAGCTAAATGAGACTAATGTTGGGCTATAAAGGAACTACAGCACGGTCACATGACTTCACGTCACCACCGCTAAGCTAAATGAGACTAATGTTGGGCTATAAAGGAACTACAGCACGGTCACATGACTTCACGTCACAACCGCTAAGCTAAAGGTGGCTAATGTTGGGCTATAAAGGAACTACAGCACAGTCACATGACTTCACGTCTCCACCGCTAAGCTAAAGATGGCTAATGTTGGGCTATAAAGGAACTACAGCACGGTCACATGACTTCACGTCTCCACCGCTAAGCTAAAGGTGGCTAATGTTGGGCTATAAAGGAACTACAGCACGGTCACATGACTTCACGTAGCCACCGTTAAGCTAAAGGTGGCTAATGTTGGGCTATAAAGGAACTACAGCATGGTCACATGACTTCACGTCACCACCGCTAAGCTAAAGGCGGCTAATGTTGGGCTATAAAAGGAACTACAGCACGGTCACATGACTTCACGTCACCACCGCTAAGCTAAAGGTGGCTAATGTTGGGCTATAAAGGAACTACAGCACGGTCACATGACTTCACGTCTACCCCGCTAAGCTAAAGGTGGCTAATGTTGGGCTATAAAGGAACTTCAGCACGGTCACATGCACAGGAACTACACACATCCCTAAATGTCCCTACAGACTGAGCTAGTGCCGCCCCTACGTTTTTGATCCAGTCTTTCTTTGTCGAATAAGACATTTTTTCGATTTATTTTTGTGTGTGCAGGATCAACACCATCATGGACTGCGACAGGGTGCTGGTGATGCATGCTGGGAAGGTTGTGGAGTTTGACACCCCGGCTGCTCTCTGCCAATCAGACGACTCCATCTTCCAGAGGATGGTCGGTTAGAGGAGAGACGGATAAAAGACACTGAAAGAAGAGAAACAGATTTATTTGTATAGTTTTTTTACCTTGAATAGCTTCCTGGAAACGTCCTGCTTTCTTCAGCTCCGTCCTGATCACATTTAGTTTCTTTAAAGTGATTATTGTAATACATAGGTTTCTTACAATTGAATTGTGAGGAATTTAAGGTCCTTTATTATAATTTATTTACGTTACCATTGCATTTTTTCTAATAATAAAAAGTGCATAAAGACTGAAAATCCAAGTTGAAATAGATTCTTAAAATATTTTGTTATCAATATTGTCAAATCTCACATAAGCAGGGTGACCAACCAATCGACAAGTCGATAAGTCAAAGTCAGATTTATTGTCAAGAATTCTGCATGTTGTACATCCAGAAATATCGTTTCTCGAGGTCCTACAGTGTGACATATACACATCAAATAACAACAAAAACACTAAAGGGGCGCGTGTGTGGGTTAGAGTCCAAGACCATTTGGGGCAGGGGAGAAAGGTCGGAGGCAGGGTGGATAGTTCAGGGGAGAGATGTCAGAGGGGGGGGAGAGGGAGGGGAGAGAGTTCAGCATCCTGACCGCCTGGTGGAGGAATCTGTTCCCCAGCCTCACGGTGCCCGAGCGGAACCTTCTTCCTGAAGGCAGGAGGCTGGAGAGGCTGTTGGAGGGGTGGGTGGAGTACCCACAATGCTGGGTGCTTTGCTGTTGAGGCGGCTGTTGTATATGTCCTGTAGCGAGGGGAGCGAGGCGCCGATGGTCCTCCGGGCAGAGTTCACTATGCGCTGCAGGCTCTTGCGGTCGGCGGTGGTGCAGCTTCCAAACCACAGCGTGATACGGCTGCTGAGGACGCTCTCGGTGGCGCCTCGATAAAAGGACAGCACGATGGGGTGTGATGCTCCGGCTCGCTTGAGCTTCCGGATGAAGTACCGGCGCTGCTGGGCTTTCCTCGCTAGTGCGGTGGTGTTGACTTTCCAGGTGAGGTCATCAGTGATGGTCACCTGCGTCACAGCAGCGCCGTTGATGCTCAGGGGGAGAGGGGGTTTTCTCCAGGTGGAGGAAGAGGTGGTTATTTTGAGCCAGCTGGTTCACTTCCTTCCTGTAGTCTCATCGGCAGAAGCACAACAAGCTTATTTATCATTTTATTTGTATTGAATCAATGTTTCTCAGCTTTTGTTTTGTATTTTTAATTAATGTTATTCTGTTTTATGCCTTTATTGTTATTTTTTCCGAATGAAAAGCAGCTGCATTTGATGAATGTTAATATTAAAGCCATAAACATTTGAGTCAACCGAATTAACATTTATCGTAAAATCACAAACTCGCACGTTTTGGACGACACTACAACTTTTATAAGTGTGTTTTTTTTTATTAAGAAACCACACAGTCATTTTTATAACCAGAGGGAATGTTGTCGCAATTCATCATTTGTAATTGACCGTCAGTCCTACAGAATATTTAGTCTTCCTGGAGACGGAGTTTAAATCCTTCAGTGTGTTTTCCTCTCATGTATCCGTTATAAACAACTGTCATTTACTTTTTCCAAACCTGTGTAAACATCGAAACATTTATCACCGGTTTTATACGGTAAAAACATGTTTAAGGGACATAAATAAACGGTAAAAAAACGGTTCTTTTCATCACCTCATTAATCGCTTTGTCTGTAGAACTTTCAGAAACAGTGAAAAATGCCTGTGTCCCCAATTTCCTAGATACATTGACAGATTGCTAAATTCCCAAAATAATAATTTAACTATAATAAAAAAGATGGTTTGAGAACCTACAGCCAGTGTTGTAGTCAAGTCACCAATTCACGAGTCCGAGTCACTCTCGAGTCCCCACTCTTCGAGTCCGAGTCACCAAGGAGTGTCCGACCCGAGTCCGAGTCATCATTACCTGTGTTCGAGTCCAAGTCATCGTGCGCGAGAATGAATGAGTCCAAGTACGAGTTGCGTCAATTAGTGCGCGAGTCCGAGTCCCGAAAATCGGCACTCAGGTCCGACCCGAGTCCAGGACTCAGTACTCCATCTCTGCCTAAAACCGTTTCATAATTTTGCATTTTTGCTAAGAAATGGCTCCAAACAATTAAAGGTGGGGTAAGTTTGAGAAACCGGCTCGAGATACACTTGTTGTTGTATTCCATGGAATGCTCTTAACATCCCGATAGCAATGAATATCTGAAAGGAGACATGTCATGCTTTTCCGGTTATCACCCGTCCCCTTGTGTTATGAAGGTTTTTCTGCATGTAAGCGGTCTGCAGAGTCAAAACCCTCAAAGTACACCCTGTAGCGAGTAAATCTCTAACAGAGAGAAGAACTCCCCAAAACGCCTCGTTGGAGATACGTCACTGTCCATTTGATTCTTCCAGGAACATCATGATGTCATGTCGTACCCGGAACCAAATGGACCAATCCGCGGAGCCATTACGTTAAGCCCCCGCTGATTGGTCCAAATTGACCAATCCACGGACTTCCTCACACAGTCCTCACAGACAGTTGGGATCGCGGCGACATTCTCTCTGCAGACCCATTCTCACAGCGTCTATCAACCTTTTTCTTACTCAATATCACGCCACACTTTTTGTTGTTACTTCGGCTGTGACTTTGTGTGTGCTCAGGGTGAGTTTGGCTGTGTTTGGCTGTGTATCGCTAAACAAGGAAACCACACCTCCACGGAGCTCAGCGCGATTCACAACGCCCCGACACCGACTTGTCCCGACCAATCGGAGCACACTGGGCTCACAGAGCTGCACGAGCCGTTTAGTGGAGAGAGTGAATACACACACTTTACAGAGATGCTGTATGCGAAACCAATGTGAGTTTGGAAAATTGCACAGTATAAATCTATTCTAGTAGACCTCAACAATGGAATTATGATCAGTGGAAATGGCCATGACATGGGACCTTTAAGTGCTTTGACAACAAATCCATAAAAAAATGTCATCTCTGGAAGCCGTGGCGCTGTAAAAAGCACGACCAATCATCTGAGCCGGCTAAAGTAGCTGGATGGCCTACCTGCCTGTCAGCCTTCCATCGGGGCACACACTTATGTCGTGCCCTCATTGGTCATGTGCGCGTTCGTGTGTGTTGGGGGAGGGGCTCTGTGAGGAAGTCTGAAGGAAGGGGCAGATTTTCTCCGGCTGTGTATTTTCAAATTCTAACGCACTCGAGCCGGTTTCTCAAACGTACCTCCCCCACCTTTAATAGATTATCAAAATATCTGCCAGTAAGGCAAGGCAAGTTTATTTATATAGCACTTTTCAACACAAGGCAATTCAAAGTGCTTTACAAAAAATGAAAGACATTCAGAAAATGGCATTTAAAATCAGTCATTAATAAAATAAACATTAAAAGACAAAGTACATGGATAAAAGTTACAGTGCAGTTTAAGATATGAATAGTTCAATTAAAAGCAGCGACAAAAAGAAAAGTCTTCAGCCTGGATTTGAAAGTAGTCAGAGTTGCAGCGGACCTGCAGGTTTCTGGGAGTTTGTTCCAGATGTTTGGAGCATAATAACTAAACGCTGCTTCTCCATGTTTAGTTCTGACTCTGGGGACAGAAAGCTGACCCGTCCCTGAAGACCTGAGAGATCTGTCTCTGGGGACAGGAAGCTGACCAGTCCCTGAAGACCTGAGAGATCTGTCTCTGGGGACAGACAGCTGACCAGTCCCTGAAGACCTGAGAGATCTGTCTCTGGGGACAGACAGCTGACCAGTCCCTGAAGACCTGAGAGATCTGGATGGTTCATAATTTAGCAGGAGGTCAGAGATGTATGTTGGGCCTAAACCAGTTAGATTTATGTCAATCGATGTATGGCTGTATTGAATATGGCAGCCCTTACCTTAACTTTATATCACTGCATTACGCCTGGTTTATATGAGATGCATTTCATGTAAGCCTCAAGACATCATGTGGAAAACATTTATCTTGTTGTTGTTGGTTTTGCTCTTTCTGGTTTTGACACCCATGTTGTTTATAATCGATGTACCTTTTTAATAAATCAGTTTATTTTTGTATTAAAAATAGCCGTCGCACCGGTTTCATGTTCACCAGGTTAGCCTGAGTGGAGTTAATCTCAGCAAGCATCAAACATCAAACATCACAGCCGGGCTGTTTCCAGGTAGAGTTACGAGTGTGTTTAATGAGTGTGTGAACGCAACTGAAATCTCTTTTCTCTCCCCACACACACACACACACACACACACACACACACACACACACACACACACACACACACACACACACACACACACACACACACACACACACACACACACACACACACACACACACACACACACACACACACACACACACCACACACACACACACACACACACACACACACACACACACACACACACACACACACACACACACACACACACACACACACACACACACCCTCGTGCAAACACACCCGGACGACAACAACACGTCTGGGCTCAGAGCAGTCTCATAATACACACGTGCACACAGAAGGATTCACATGTATCTGAAACGGAACACATTTGTGTGTGCATTGAAAAACACAAGTGTGGATCCTTCTGTGTGCACGTGTGTGTGATGAGACTGCTCTGAGCCCAGACATCACGCCCTGCCTCATACTGTGTGCGTGAAACAGAGACGCACCACAGCAGACTAAAGTACAACTGTATCTCTGACCCACTTATACGTCAACACATCTGTTCCCACACACACACACACACACACACACACACACACACACACACACACACACACACACACACACACACAGGGTGTGTCACCGTGAACGCCTGCCACTCCCTTTGGCACAGGTAAGCATTTTTTCTCATGTTAACCCGTTTATCACGTTGACAAGGGGAGTGTTTGGTTTTTGTTTATCTGCTGACAATAATGCTTTAAATGAGTTTCACAGACGGAGAGACGTGGACATGCAGGACAAAGAAAATACAATGCAATACATATAATATATATGCATACATATAATGCATGAAGGCTCTGACTCTGCGATGTCTTGAGCTTTACCTGAGGCAGGGCCGCCCCGCCCCCCCAATGCAGACACTCACTATGACTCGCACGTGCATGCTTGTGGCATGACCACAAAAACAAAGATATTGACACAAGATGTGTGCAACTGTATTTAGTTTCCTATCCAGTTGAACATGATTTAAGTGGGGGGGGGCTCCTCTAGGGGGGTCCGGGGGCATGTACCCCCGGGAAGACTTTTTGTTTTTATATTGAAGTTAAAAGCATCAATCTGGTGCACTTTGAGAGCAACATTAGGAGATCTATGGACACATCTCTCAGCACCAGATGAAACGGAACTGGAAGCAGATTTTCTTTTTCTTTATGGATATTGTACAAATCACTCTCCTTTCAAACTGGATTCTAGTTTACTAATAACAACTTTTTTGTACGGTCAGTATTTTATACCTGCTTTTCACCTGTTCTCTTATTTTTGTATAACTCTAATGATCATATAGAGGCGTGCCTTCACCTCCCTGAGCTGAGGCTATCAGAGCCTCTCAGTCTTTCAGGAGAGAGCTCTCTAAAGCTCTCCCTCGCGGCCGCTTACACAGTAAATTCCAATGTTAATAAAAGCACACAGAAGCTGTGTACGTTTGTTGGGAGTTTGATTTATTTTAAATGAACACGAATACAAAATTAAAACCTATAGTTGCACACTAAAACCATTATTCCAAAAAAAGAACAATTTCACATAAACTTTTGGTTTTTACTGGGGCTGGGGGTTCAACTTGATTTGGGGGGGGTGCCATAGTTTATGGGTGCTGCACGCAATATAGGCGTAGTTCTGTTAGTATAAGATAATAAGATGATCTTTGTTGATCCAAAATCGGGAAATTGTGTTGTTATGAAATAAAAAATGTTTTTATTTTTTTTATTTCTAACTTCTTTTTTTTCAATGTTAGCGCCCCCTATGGGTCGATGCGCCCTTAGCATTCGCCTATACTGCCTATGCCGAGGGCCGGCCCTGACCTGAGGGTAAAAGGCTGCTTTAGACTTCAGTATTTCTTAGGGGGAAATTGTACTTTTTATTCCTTTACATTTATGTGGCGGCTTTATTTACTTCACAGATTCCAAGTATTGATACAAAAATAAATGACCTATTTTATTCTCCTAAAACGCCTCCGTTTGACTCCTTTGTTTACTTCCTGAACAGAGTGACATCACTACGAGACACTCGCTCTTCTATTGGCTAGCGCTCCAACACATTGTAGGTGATAGGCTAAGGGGCGGGACTTCTCTTTGCGGTTGACCAATCACAACAGAGCTGGTCAGCTAACCAATCAGAGCAGACTGGGCTCTGGTTTCAGACAGAGGGTGAACAGAGGTGCTGCAGCACGGGCAGTATGAGAACAATACAGAGCTTTTGAACATTAAAGCATGGAGACGTGTGTGTGTGTGTGTGTGTGTGTGTGTGTGTGTGGGAACAGATGTGTTGACGTATAAGTGGGTCAGAGATACAGTTGTACTTTAGTCTGCTGTGGTGCGTCTCTGTTTCACGCACACAGTACGAGAGGCAGGGCGTGATGTCTGGGCTCAGAGCAGTCTCATCACACACACGTGCACACAGAAGGATCCACACTTGTGTTTTTCAATGCACACACAAATGTGTTCCGTTTCAGATACATGTGAATCCTTCTGTGTGCACGTGTGTATTATGAGACTGCTCTGAGCCCAGACGTGTTGTTGTCGTCCGGGTGTGTTTGCACGAGGGTGTGTGTGTGTGTGTGTGTGTGTTTTGACAGCGACTGACCGAGAGACAGTTAAGGTGGAACCGGTTGTTCTGCTCCAGGTGGAGGTGCAGTGCTCCCGCCCGCAGCTCCTCCGCTCACTCCCAGCCGGCAGAGCGAGCAGCATGGACTCATAGCTCCTGAACACAACGTCAACAACACGGAGGACCGAACGGCTGCCTGAAGGACCCCGAGGTCAGTTTCATACATACATCTTCCTGCGTGGTTGCACTGAAGGTGGAGAGCTTTGGGGGCAGCGCGTGGTTTCAGGTGACAGGTAGTTTCTGTCGGGGCTCATCTTGACTTCTTAGCGACGGGCAAGCGTCTACGTGTTGGTGCTCCTCGCGGGCCTTCTGTTTCTGTCAATGGGTTTATTCTCTTTCTTGCACACAGTTTATTTTCAGCTTTGTGTACTTTCTTTAGCCTACAGTATATTAATGCTCACTTTGACTAAGGACAACCTAAAGAAAGACTTGTTTCAGTTCAAAGTAATCATAACGATAAAGCTTTACTTGTGTAGCACTTTCCACACGCAGACAGGATGCAGAAGTGCTTTTAAAAAAATGCAATTTAAGTCTAACGTTTAAACTTTCTAGCAGACATGCACCATGTGCTCGTGATACATTACATTACATGTTACTTACATACACATATATACGCTTTCAGGGAATACAAGGAGGTCAAATAGGCAAGAGTGTACAAAATATATATATATTTATAAACAGATGACCCACTTAGTTAAACCAGAAAAGACTTAGGAAAAAAGGAATATATATGCATAAAATAATAAAAATAAATACATATAATATTGATAATAATAAGATGTTTTTTGTCATTTAAAATGTCCACTTAGTTGCTCTGCTCCTGAACAGTAGTTTGTGTTGCTAATGAAACTAAAAGGAGTATTTCTGCACTTTGGCTTATTGTGAAATGTGTAATACGTAACTGATACGTAGTAAATCAGCCGCCTCCCTTATCTCAGAAGTCCTTTAGGGCCAAGAGTGTAATATTATCTAAATGTGAATAATCTGATTGATGTTAGTGTTTGATTTTGTTCTTGAGGTCGTTTTGATCAACTCGTACAGAAATAACAAAACGACTGGGTTCCGAACATTAAAACCACACTATTGTTCGTTATGAAGGTCAGATTTAGCGGCGTATATTTAGTGTTTTGATTGATTTACATCCTGGCATTGTTGTGTCTTTTTACGTCATCGTGTCATTACAAAACGGG
>CM070480.1:7440449-7452949 GCA_036324585.1 Champsocephalus esox | reverse complement strand
AAAATGATACGTAATAACAGTACCGTACTTTTCGGACTATAAAGCGCACCTGCATATGAGCCGCCGCAGCTACATTGTCCGTCTGTCTTGCTCTCGTTCTGTCTCTCGGTTCCACTTTTACTTTGGCGCGCTACCTGTCTCACGGAGCGTCCACACTACAGCTTCAAAAAAAGCTTGGAGCTGGGCGTGTCTGGAGCTTGGGGATTTTATTCAAGCAACACGGCCAACAACCAATCACATGAATCTCCCGCCCCCGACATACAAAGCAAAAACCCCGGGGATTTTATGCGAGCAATATATATATATAAACTCCCCAAACAGGCGAAAACCTACCAGTTTCCCCCACTGTCTCTGCCACCTCCCTCCATGCTGGTTCCTCCGGTTTGTATCCCGGTAGGTGAAGAGGGTCTGGTCATACAAAACCGGGTGATTGCTACGGCGATAGTTAGTTTCTCCTCCGACTTTTTTTGAAATATAGAAATGAACGGCGGGATATCTCTCCCAGCTTGGACGCGGTTTGATTGGCTCCGGCTTCAGCTGTCAGATTTTCAGAAACGGGATTTGATTGGCTGGCGCTGGCTACTACCAGCGTCAGAAGTTGAACATTGTTCAACTTCTGACGCCGGAGACGGCGGAGACGGACCGCTCTGCTACCCACAATTCAGTTCGGCGAAAAAGCGAGGCTACGTGACGTCACCCCATTGAAAGTGAATGGGCAGATTGGAGTTGTCGACGCTTCCGACGCTGTCGATGCTGTAGTGTAGACGGGCCGTCACTCTTTCCCGGCCTCCAGCTTTTCCTGCTGGAGCCCGCCGCTTAAAGGTGGCGGGCGCGGACCGGTCCTAGAGCCCATAGAGTTAAAGGTGGTTAATTGTACCTGTGAAATCCATAGACTAAGGAGGTTCCCTAGTGGCCGTTAGCTGGACACAAAAAATGGGGGAAAAAGTCGCGGCTTATAGTCGAAAAGTACGGTAAATGAGTAAATACACATTCCACCACTGCCATCACATGGTCTTAAAGGTCTCCCGGGTTCATCAGCTATTGTTATTACGAAACTTTAACGTGTTAAAAGTATAAAGTCAATCCCAAGCTGCACTGTATGTCTCAAGTTTCAAAAAATACTTGATGTCGTTGACTGAACATTCGCTTTTCTTCCACAGGTTTAATCAGAAGGGATTTGAATAACAGAGACACAGCCATCATGGTAAGAAACACCTCCATCTTCTCTCCGTGATTGAAACGTTACATAACGGCTCCGTGTCGGTTTGAGCGCGCAGCTCAACCTGTTGAGGCGTGTTCTTGTTTTAAACTCCTTATGAAACGTCTTTGTTTGCAGCCTTCACACCGCAGGGGAAGGAGTCTCTCCAACGCCCTGACTCTGGAGCAGTCGGAGGAGGGAGGGCTCATTGTGTCCAGCGTCAACGACAGCGCCTCAGCCAATCAGGGGCTGCGGAAAGGTATCACCCTCCTTTGATTGATTTTAAAGGTCACCTGTTCTGCACAATCCACTTCTTCATGTCTCCTCTACATCACCATGTGTCCCCTCTTCTTCATGTCTCTTCTACATCACCATGTGTCCCCTCTTCTTCATGTCTCTTCTACATCAACATGTGTCCCCTCTTCTTCATGTCTCTTCTACATCAACATGTGTCCCCTCTTCTTCATGTCTCTTCTACATCAACATGTGTCCCCTCTTCTTCATGTCTCTTCTACATCAACATGTGTCCCCTCTTCTTCATGTCTCTTCTACATCAACATGTGTCCCCTCTTCTTCATGTCTCTTCTTCATCAACACGTGTCCCCTCTTCTCCATGTCTCCTCTACATCAACACGTGTCCCCTCTTCTCCATGTCTCTTCTACATCAACATGTGTCCCCTCTTCTTCATGTCTCTAATACATCAACATGTGTCCCCTCTTCTCCATGTCTCTTCTACATCAACACGTGTCCCCTCTTCTTCATGTCTCTTCTACATCAACACGTGTCCCCTCTTCTCCATGTCTCTTCTACATCAACACGTGTCCCCTCTTCTCCATGTCTCTTCTACATCAACACGTGTCCCCTCTTCTCCATGTCTCTTCTACATCAACACGTGTCCCCTCTTCTTCATGTCTCTTCTTCATCAACATGTGTCCCCTCTTCTTCATGTCTCTTCTACATCAACATGTGTCCCCTCTTCTTCCTGTCTCTTCCACATCAACATGTGTCCCCTCTTCCTCATGTCTCCTCTACATCAACATGTGTCCCCTCTTCTCCATGTCTCTTCTACATCAACACGTGTCCCCTCTTCTTCATGTCTCTTCTACATCAACATGTGTCCCCTCTTCTCCATGTCTCAGGGCTGAAACAGAGGGGATTATGGGTAATGCTGCAATGATCTGTTTGGTGTTTCAACCAATCAGAGACAGGCTCTGTATATATCTCAGACCTGTAATATATTGATGAAAATAAGTACAACAGGGGACCTTTAAGCAATACATATATTTGCTTTTAAAGTTTAAACAGTTTGAACTCCATCCCCATTTGACTCAAACCCTGTAGGCTTTAGGCTGATTAAGCAGGAGACACTTTAAATGTGCAGTATTTACAGTTGTAAATGTTTATTTACATTGTTATTGCGCATTGAATGTAAAACTCTCCTGAATATTTGTGTACAGAAGTATACACAATTGTACACCTTACAAAATACATTGCAATTATAATGTATTGCACCATTAGTTCTCACTTGGTGTTAATGTCTGTCTTCACAGTTTGGTTGAAATACAACATTGCAGTTCTAATATTAAAGCTCGTCTGAAGACTATCAAATGTTTCAGAGGTTTGATTTGCACACATCGAGCGTGTTCATGTTTTGAAACAATCTACTGTTTAACGCACACTTGAATTTCGTTTTTCAGGGGATGAGATTTTGGGAGGCACAATCAATTTCGATCAGTTATCAAAAACGGAGGTGTTAGAAGTGTTGGAGCTGATGAAGCCGTACGATAACTTCCACGTACTCACCAGGAACAACATGAGCAAGAGCGTCGGAAACCTGGACCAGATAACAAAAGGTCCTGAGACGGTAGGTCGTCAAGTCAAACGAGAGCTCTTTAATGTTCATTTGATGGAGAATTGTTACCTTGATGGAAACGTCAAACATACATTCTAATCACCAAGTTGTGGTTTGTATTTCCAGATGTTGAATGATTCTTACAACAAACTCTACAATAACAAAATCAAGAAGTTCATGAAAAGTGAAGAGGAGCTAAGCGCCAAGCCGACTGATCCAGGTTCATCTAAGGTGGGGCTGCCTCGCCTCGGAGTTGACTTTGGACTTATGAAACCCAAGCCTCTGATCACAGACATTGATGATGATTCAGAATCTGATGAAGTTGGAGAATTAACATACAACAGCAATCTGAACCTTCCACCGCTGGGTTTTGGATCCAATGGGACAACTGTAAGTGGAGCTGAGGTACCAAGACTGAAAGTTGATGCTAGAGGTCCACAGTTTAACGCTCAAGGCTTCAATGTGTCTGGATCATTACCAGAGGGTCAACATCCTACAGCTGGTATACAACTTCCAAGAAATGGACATTTTAGATCTCCAGAAATGGGAATGGACTTAAAGGGTTTAGATGCTAGTGCCCCTGACATAGGGACTAACCATAGAGGGGGGGAAATCACAGGTCCATCCCTTGACTTTGATGCTCCCAAAGTGGGCTTTGAAGAACCAAACAGAATGCCAAAATTCAAACTGCCAGACCTGGGGCTATCTGGGCCCTCTTTTAGTAGTTCGGAAGGTGAGGTCAACACACCAGATATAGGAACCTCGGGTAAGCTGGGACTCAGGTATTCCAAGAGAGACAAATACCCAGATCTAAATGTTGACAATCCTTCTGGTTATCTAGAGTCACCCAAGCTGAAGCTGTCTGGAAGACCTACTGACTTAGACCTAGAAATGCCAGGTGTAGATGCGTCACAACTTGATGTACATGGGCCAGACATTGACATGCCTTCAGGTAAAGTCAAAGTTCCATTTAAGAAACCAAAGATGAGTCTGAGATCTTCAGATTTGAATGTGGATGATCCATCAGGCAAGTTTAACAAGCCAAGATGTAAGGTCTTAGGGACATTGCCAAAGCATAAAGATGTGGATCTGAATGCAGGGATGAAAACACCCGAACTATCTCTGAAATCACCAAAGCTAAAAGGCATCAATGCACCTGATGTGCGAGGTCCAAAAATGGATCTTAGAGCTCCAAATTTGGACCTCGACTCTCCAGATTTTGACATTGGTTCCCCCAAGGGGAAATTCTCAATGCCAAAGTTTAACATGCCCAGCTTGGACTTTTCAGGTCCAAAAGGAGGAATTGATGCATCTCTAGACAGACCAGACCTTCCATCAGGTAATCTTGATCTAAATGTGTCTAAGCCAGACTTCGACATTGATGCACCTTCACTTGATCTGAAAGGTCCAAGGTCAAATCTGAAAATGCCTGATATTGGTAGTCCAAGTTTGAATATGCCAGATTTTGGATTGTCAGGACCAAAGCTAAAAGGGCCTGATGGTAAACTAAGGACTCCTGACTTTGATCTCACAGCCCCTAAATGTAAGGGCGCTATTGGCTCTCCAGATTTGAATTTGCCCAAGATGGACCTTAATAAACCCAAACTAGATCTTTCTGGCCCGGACGTCGACTTTGATATGCCCTCGGGTAAATTCAAAGTACCAGCAATGAAGAAACCAAATATTAACTTGAATGCTCCTGACATGCATATTAATGCTCCCAAGTTTGATATGAACACTCCAGATGTCAACATCGGTTCACCCAAAGCAAATTTAAATATGCCAACATTTAAGATGCCCAAATTTGGTCTTCCAAGCCTGAAAGGACCTGAGATCGATGGCAATTTGGATGGTCCAGACTTCGATATCAATGCACCTAATATCAATCTTAAAGGTCCAACAGCTGACCTGAAAACACCTGATATGGATATGTCTGGTGCTAACCTTCGTGGTGGCTTTAATGCACCAGACTTAAACATGCCAAAGGTTGACCTTAACACCCCGAAACTGAACTTTGACATGCCATCAGGTAAACCGAAAATGCCAGAGCTTCATGCTCCAGACTGGGATGTAAATGCTCCCTCAGGCAAAATGAAAATGCCTAAATTCAATCTTTCAGGTACACTACCAACGGGACCAAATCTGGACATTGACACTGATCTGAATGCTCCAAAGATAAAGGGTGGATTTGATGCTCCTGACTTGAACTTACCAAAAATGAACCTTAAAGCTCCTAGGTTAGATGTAAATACACCAGATGTAAACATTGGTTCACCCAAAGCAAAATTTAAAATGCCCAAATTCAAAATGCCAAAATTTGGTAAACCAAGCCTCAAAGGACCTGAGATTGGCGGACACTTGGATGACCCAGATCTTGATGTTAATGTACCCAATGTCAACCTCAAAGGTCCTAGAGCTGAAATGGAAATGCCAGATGTGGATATATCTGGTCCATCTGGAAAATTCAAAAAGCCACATTTTAACATGCCAAATGTTGGGCTATCTGGTCCAAAAGTAGATGGCCCTAACCTGGACCTGAAAACACCTGATCTTGACATATCTGGCCCTAACTTCAGTGGTGGTTTAAATGCACCAGAGATTAACATGCCCAAGGTTGATCTTAAAAACCCCAAACTGGACTTCAACAGCCCAAAGTTGAACTTAGACATGCCATCAGGTAAACTGAAAATGCCAGAGCTTCATGCTCCGGACTGGGACATAAATGCCCCCTCCGGCAAAATGAAAATGCCTAAATTCAATCTTTCGGGAACCCTACCAAAGGGACCAAATATGGACATTGACACTGAATTGGGTTCACCAGATCTGAGTCTGAATGCACCAAATATAAAGGGTGGATTTAGTGCTCCTGACTTGGACTTACCAGACATGAACCTTAAGGCTCCCAAGTTAAATGTAAAAACTCCAGATTTCAACATTGGTTCACCGAAAACTAAATTTAAAATGCCCAAATTGAAAATGCCTAAATTACATTTTCCAGGCATAAAGGGACCTGAAATTGACGGACACTTGGATGGCCCAGACATCGACTTGAATGCACCCAATGTCAACCTCAAAGGTCCTAAAGGTGATATGGAAATGCCAGATCTTGATATATCTGGGAAATTCAAAAAGCCCAATTTGAACATGCCTGATTTTGATCTTTCTGGTCCAAAAATAGATGGCCCTAACCTGGACCTGAAAACACCTGATCTTGATGTATCTGGTCCATCTGGGAAATTCAAAAAGCCACATTTTAACATGCCTAATTTTGGTCTTTCTGGTCCAAAAATAGATGGCCCTAACCTGGACCTGAAGACACCTGATCTAGACATATCTGGTCCTAACTTCAGTGGTGGTTTAAGTGCACCAGACATTAACATGCCCAAGATTGATCTTAAAACCCCCAAACTGGACTTCAACAGCCCAAAGTTGAACTTAGACATGCCATCAGGTAAACTGAAAATGCCAGAGCTTCATGCTCCGGACTGGGACATAAATGCCCCCTCCAGCAAATTCAAAATGCCTAAATTAAATTTTCCAGGCGTAAAGGGACCTGAATTTGACGGAAACTTGGATGGCCCAGACATCGACTTGAATGCACCCAATGTCAACCTCAAAGGTCTTAAAGGTGTTATGGAAATGCCAGATCTTGATATATCTGGGAAATTCAAAAAGCCCAATTTTAACATGCCTAATTTTGGGCTTTCTGGTCCAAAAATAGATGGCCCTAACCTGGACCTGAAAACACCTGATCTAGACATATCTGGCCCTAACTTCAGTGGTGGTTTAAATGCACCAGACATTAACATGCCCAAAGTTGATCTTAAAACCCCCAAACTGGACTTCAACAGCCCAAAGTTGAACTTAGACATGCCATCAGGTAAACTGAAAATGCCAGAGCTTCATGCTCCGGACTGGGACATAAATGCCCCCTCCGGCAAAATGAAAATGCCTAAATTCAATCTTTCGGGAACCCTACCAAAGGGACCAAATATGGACATTGACACTGAATTGGGTTCACCAGATCTGAGTCTGAATGCACCAAGGATAAAGGGTGGATTTAGTGCTCCTGACTTGGACTTACCAGACATGAACCTTAAGGCTCCCAAGTTAAATGTAAAAACTCCAGATTTCAACATTGGTTCACCGAAAACTAAATTTAAAATGCCCAAATTGAAAATGCCTAAATTGAATTTTCCAGGCGTAAAGGGACCTGAAATTGACGGACACTTGGATGGCCCAGACATCGACTTAAATGCACCCAATGTCAACCTCAAAGGTCCTAAAGGTGATATGGAAATGCCAGATCTTGATATATCTGGGAAATTCAAAAAGATCAATTTTAACATGCCTGATTTTGGTCTTTCTGGTCCAAAAATAGATGGCCCTAACCTGGACCTGAAAACACCTGATCTTGATATATCTGGTCCATCTGGGAAATTCAAAAAGCCCAATTTTAACATGCCTAATGTTGGTCTTTCTGGTCCAAAAGTAGATGTCCCTAACCTGGACCTGAAGACACCTGATCTAGACATATCTGGTCCTAACTTCAGTGGTGGTTTAAGTGCACCAGACATTAACATGCCCAAGATTGATCTTAAAACCCCCAAACTGGACTTCAACAGCCCAAAGTTGAACTTAGACATGCCATCAGGTAAACTGAAAATGCCAGAGCTTCATGCTCCAGACTGGGACATAAATGCCCCCTCCGGCAAAATGAAAATGCCTAAATTCAATCTTTCGGGAACCCTACCAAAGGGACCAAATATGGACATTGACACTGAATTGGGTTCACCAGATCTGAGTCTGAATGCACCAAAGATAAAGGGTGGATTTAGTGCTCCTGACTTGGACTTACCAGACATGAACCTTAAATCTCCCAAAGCTAAATTTAAAATGCCCAAATTCAAAATGCCTAAATTTGGTAAACCAAGCCTCAAAGGACCTGAGATTTCCGGAAACTTTGATGGCCCAGATCTTGATATTAATGCACCCAATGTCAACCTCAAAGGTCCTAAAGCTGCCATGGAAATGCCAGATCTCGATATATCTGGTCCATCTGGGAAATTCAAAAAGCCACATTTTAACATGCCACATTTTGGGCTTTCTGGTCCAAAGTTGGATGGCCCTAACCTGGGCCTGAAAACACCTGATCTTGATATATCTGGTCCTAACTTCAGTGGAGATTTAAATGCACCAGACATGAACATGCCCAAGATTGACTTCAACACCCCAAAACTGAACATGCCATCAGGTAAACTGAAAATGCCAGAGCTAAAGTCTCCAGACTGGGACATTAATGCTCCCTCCGGCAAAATGAAAATTCCTAAATTCGATCTTTCAGGCAAATTACCAAAAGGACCAAATATGGACTTTAAAGCTCCCAAAATAGACATGAACACTCCAGATATCAACATTGGTTCACCTAAAGCAAAGCTGAAAATGCCCAAATTAAAAATGCCTAAAGTGAATCTACCAAGCCTAAAAGGACCTGATATTGATGGAAACTTTGATGGCCCAAACATTGATATCAATGCACCAGATGTCAACCTAAAAGCGCCCAAAACTGACTTTGAAATGCCGGATGTTGGTTTTGGGAGTCCATCTGGACATTTCAAAAAGCCACATTTGAAAATGCCCGATGTGGGATTTTCCAGTCGAGAGTTCGATGGCCCAGACTTCGACTTTGAATCACCAGATCTTAATGCCAGATTACCAAAGGTTCCAAATTTGGACATAAATCCGGGCCTAAAAACTCCAGATCTTAATCTCAAGTCTCCAAAATTGAAAGGTGGAATCAATGTCCCCAAATTCGGATTGCCAAACATGGACCTTAAGGCTCCAAAGTTTGATATGGACACTCCAGATCTCAATATTGGTTTACCTGATGCAAAGTTCAAAACGCCCCAAATCAAGATGCCAAAGGGCCCCAATGTTGACATAAACGGAGGCATACCTGACCTGAATATCCCAACTGGAGTTGTCAGCGGTCCAAATGGAACATTTAAAATGCCAAGTTTAAACACACCAGACATGAATTTGTCAGGACCTAAACTGAAAGGCCCTGGTATTAATATGCCAGACTTAAATCTGCCTGATACCAGTTTCAATGCAATGCATCCTGATCTAGGAATAGATGGTAACATAGGCCGACCTGACATGAACTTCAATGCCCCGAATTTTAAAGGAAGACTAAGTGGCCCAGACGTTGACATGCACATGCCCTCAGGAAACATCCAGGGTCCTCAGACTGATTTTGATATGGAAGGCAGAAAATTCAAACTTCCTTCTTTCAAGCTGCCTCAGTTTGGAGGTCCAGATCTTAACAGGGAAGGGTGCGATATCGACTTTGATGCATCTCTGAGATCCCCCCTGAATACAAAAATGAACATGAAACCACAACAGTTGATTGGGGATTTCACAGGCCCAAATGTTAGCTCCCCAAACATGCCGAAAGTGGCAATGCGGAATCCCCAAATGCATCTCAAATCTCCAGATTTTAACATGGATGATCCTTCGCTAAATTTCGGAGGACCTTCTAATATGAATCTCAGATCAGATATCCCAGACATGAGAATGCCTGCACTGGATATAGATGGAAATGTCAGACTTCATCACAATAATAGACAGCTTCCAAGGACCCAAGTTAGGTCCAGCTTCCCTATGATGGACTCTGGTTTTAACTCCCAGTTTGATTACAATCGTTCAGATCTCAACATTGATGATTTCACGGGAAAAGAGCATGTACTTAGAGCCAGAGGTTCGAGATTTGACAGCCAGACACAAGGCAACCATGGACAGGCAATGTTCCCGTCAGGTATTAATCTTGACATGAGGGACCCCCGACAAACCAGAAGAGTTCCTTCTGGTGACATTCAAATACATACAAGGCCTAGATCAATGCAGCAGGTACCTAGCGCACGTATGCCACAGTTCTCTCAGGATCCAAGGTCAATGCAACAGGTAGCTAATGCACGTATGCCACAGTACTCTCAGGATCCAAGGTCAATGCAACAGGTAGCTAATGCACGTATGCCACAGGTCTCTCAGGACCCAAGATCAATGCAACAGGTAGCTAAAGCACGTTTGCAAAATGTCTCTCAGGATCAAAGATCAATGCAGCAACTACATCACACACGTATGCCACAGTTCTCTCAGGACCCAAGATCAATGCAGCAGGTACCGAAAGCACGTTTGCAAAATGTCTCTCAGGATCAAAGGTCAATGCAGCAACAACATCACACACGTATGCCACAGTTCTCTCCATATCAGAGAATAAGAGTACCTGACGGTTCAGACAGATACTACGTCACTAGTTTCCCGAACCAACCACAAAATCAAAGAATGCCAAATCGCAAATATAACACTCTCGGGGGGCCTAACTTTCGTCCACGAAACGTAGACCTAGAAGTTCTCGGACAAAATGACGTACAAGGGGGGTCGACTTTCTTTCTTTCCAACTTCATATAAGTTTTAAACATTTAACAACTGTTAAACATATTTCTATTGTGTATTATTGTTGCATATTGGGGTTTATTTATTGTGAGTTCAGCTGTTGATTGTATGATGTATGCATATGTAAAAATGTACACTTTTTTTTGCATATTTTACGTTTTTAATTTGTGTATAAAGCCAATATATGTGCTTTGTAATGATCCAGTTTACACTACAGCATCCTTGCACTTGTTTTATGTTGACGTTTTTTACACCTTTTCTTATTTGTACTATGTTTGTACTTTTACTTGAACATCAGGTGGTCTTTCCATGTACATTGAGTTCAATGAGAGTCCTTAAATCCTAACAATTCCCACCTTTTTTTTCATGTTAGATTTTGGAACTCAAGGAGCAATTTGTGGATTTCTGGGAACTATTTTAAGATGAAATGTTATAGGTTTTTTATATATTAACAACGAGATATTGAAATAACCAAAGATGTGCATATGTTTATATTATACAGTAAATACTTTATTTTGTATTGATTGGGGATGTATATCGTTGAGTTTATGGAATTTGTATGACCATTTTTTGTTCGACAGAGTTTTTGCTTTAACTATAACGAATGTTAATGACAATTATTCAAGATGCCTTTATATACTAAAATGTAAAAAACGGACCTAAGCCATTTTACAAGTGACCATGCAGCTATTACATGTGTTACAATGTATCCACCCTTCATCATTTTGTTATAGCATTGTACACAAATAATAAACAGAAAGAATGTGTACAGTATTTGTTTCCTGTTCATTTTGGCTTGCTTTGTTAAACGGGAACATACTGTATGAGCTGTTCCATAATTCATGTTCAACAGCATTCCACTTTAGTTCTTCAAATCTTTATTCTTCAACTTCTTCTTCTTATTATTTCAGTTGTTCCGTACTTGTTGTTGTCCTCTTACGACTGTACTTCAGCATACTTTCAGATATTGAAACCATTCAAACGTTAAACTGTTCAGCTCCTTCAGGAAGTGTGTAAATATTCTGCTTTTGAAACTCTTTTTTTATAATGCAACACAATGGGAGGAACCTTCAAATCCTCTTTTATACACCATGTGCAAAATGCCTTCCACACACTTTCAGCTGGAGAGACTTCCTTCCAACTTCAAGATGTGACACATCTTTCTGACATTATCTATAACACTTTTAAATCAGATTTATAGTTTTTGAAATATTAAACAGTTTGGAGCTGGGTAAAGAGGCCTTCTTCAGATTTTAACATTAGTGTGTATTGCGCCGCTCGTTAAATCTAGAGTGCTTTGATCTCGAAACAGAGTGGAGGAGAGCCTGAAATTCGCCTACACATTTATTTTTTAAACCTACATTTTGTCCTTACGTCCTTCTGCATCACCTTGTGGCCATTTTGCATACATTTGTAGTCCTTCTGCATCACCTTGTAGTCATGTTGCATACATGTGTAGTCCTTCTGCATCACCTTGTGGCCATTTTGCATACATGTGTAGTCCTTCTGCATCACCTTGTAGTCATTTTGCATACATTTGTAGTCCTTCTGCATCACCTTGTAATCATTGCTCATCAATTATTAGTCTTAGATAAATGTTAAATGAAATATATTTCAGAGCCACATTTTATTTCATACTTTCAAAAAGCTCCATCCCAAATACCTCGACATTGTATTTAAGTACAGAACTCGAAGATCAGCAAGAATATATACTTTTTAATCCACTCAATGTTTTTTTCTGTAAATGTGTGAATTTTATCTCAGAGTTTTTAATACACGCGTTAATCTCAGAGAATGTTTTCCTTTTTGACGGTAAATGTAAAACTTTAATCTCGTAAAATCAAACCTGTGTCTGTGTGTGTGAGTTTGGTTTGTTGTTTCAGTATGTATTCAGATACAATTACACACAGATGATCCTTAAATACAAAGCTCTCTCCAGAGTTAATGGGGAGTAGAGACATTTCCTCTGTGATCCCTGCTCCTCCCTTCCGGTT